>BQNB010024686.1:6366-60442 GCA_026074375.1 Tanacetum coccineum
AAAACTCATTAATAATTTAAAACATTCAATTTTATACAAAATGAGTTTATATTTTGTCATCATCAAAAAGGAGGAGATTGTTAATACAAATAATGTCTAAAAACGTTATTTATATTTTTAGACCTCTCAACATTTTAATAATAACAAAATGTAAAAACGTTTACGATAAAATTAAACGTTTACAAATTATTAATCGTAAAATTCATTCCTAAGATTAGTAATCACTTAAGGTATGAACAAACAAATCATTAAGCATGATTAGTGATCAAGAAAATATTTTTCTCTTATCCATCACATTTTTACAAAAGAATTCCACAAAAATAATTATACAAAATATTTTCTAATTAAAAGAAAAGTTTTATTAAATACTTAAAATTTGAAATTCAAATTTTCCCCCAAAACGGAAGCTTCTACACCAGATACAACATTCCCCACAAAAAGACAAAAAAGAGAGCGGAGTCTAGGTGGCGACCCCCTTATATATATGGGACCGCCAGGACCGCCACCAATGACCGTTAATTTTACCTGTCTATAAATACTGGTCCACCCCTTGCTGAAAATGATTCCTTTTTGCATGAAATTTTTCAGTCTATTCTTGATTTAAATTAACTGAAAAAAATCTGATGTAACGCACATGTGGTAGTAACTTGGGTGTTACTGCACCTTGTGCTCTAAACTAGGAAAACACTCATAATTATTATTAAAAAATATAACTTAAATATATTTTTAAACAAATATAAACAATAAGATGAAAATGTTTTATAAGAAGAAATTAGTACAAATTAGGATTAAAAAATTATTTTTCATAACATTTACTATTTTATAATATTTATTGTGATATGTTTGTTTATCTATTAAGTTAATTCTTTAAATGGTCATAATACTTGACCTTGGTCCAAGATATGATTACTTTAAAACCCCTCTCCTATTTTGGTCAAGCTTGACCGCTCTATCACACTCATTATTGGAGTGCGCTCGTATCATAATAAATAATTATACGGCTAGAAATATGTGAGCTTATGAGGACACACACATATACACAGAGGTACCATTTAATATATCGTATTTAGTGTATTTACAATATATATATATATATATATATAGAGAGAGAGAGAGGAGGGTTAATGTGGTGTAGCTTCTTAAAATTGTTAAAATAAGAAGTAATATAAACCATTGGATCTATTGATTAATGTTAGATGATATTAATGGTGGATGAATGTTGTTAGTGTAATAAATATTTAGTCAAAGGACAATTTAGTAAATAAACCCAAATTTAATTGAAGATAAATGCCCCATTTGGTTAACGTTTTTATAACTTTATTATGCTAAACACTATTAATTTTCATTTAACATACGTTTTATAGGTAGTATTTTCTTTGATACATCTTCATAATCTATTTATTTATGACGCAAACTCGGACACCACGTGACAATTCGTACACCACTGACCGTACACCACCGAATCGTACACCTCCTGACTTCGTACAAACCATACGACTCTACACCCACCGACTCGCACAACACCGACTCTCGCCACAAAGCCCACCGACTCGTACACACATCGTCTCGTACACCACCTGACTTGTACACCACAACTTGTACAACCACGAACACGTACACCATCGACTCGTCACCACCGATTCGATACACCGACTCGTACCACCACGAACTCGGACTCCGAATCGTACACCACATACTCGCTACATAGCCACACACATCGCACATCACGAACCGTACCACACCCGAAAACCGTGAGATCTATCGATTATGTTAGATTGATATTAATATGGATGAATGGTGTTGGTGTAATAAATATTTAGTAAAGGATAATTTATGAGGAGGAGTTACACCTAATAAATTATGGAGGCAATAAAGATCTATTTGTAACATATATTTAATTAAATATGATTACCCAAAATATCCTTAATGCTATACAAAAATAATTAATTCTATTTTTAATTTTCATTTAATGACATTTATGTCATCTTAATCAAAATAATAGATCCAAGAAATGCTATATAAAGGACATACTCACCTGTTGCCTTTGATCCATAACCCTGTTGCCTTTGATCCATAACCCAAACGAAGTCATCTATATATATATATATATATATATATATATATATATAACTTACGTAAATCGGGATCAATAACGGGTTCTAATTACTAAGCTAGGACTTCATTTATTGGGTTGGGCACTACAAATGAAAAAGCCCATTTGGTTGTCCAATAGGCCGGTCATTTGTGTTGGATACTATAGATGTCAAAAACGTTTTTAAAGTTAAATATTATTAACTTTGTAATCTACAATTGAAAAAGGGATATATTTGTAATCACTATTTTAATAGGAGATAATAGATATACGTTTTGAATCCTATCTATCCTAATGATACGGTAAAAAAATAACAACAAAGGAATAGAATTATTTTTTGCTTTGATATCTTGCATTAAAGTAGTGATAGAGTGATTTGCACAATATGGGTTACTAAGACTAGCATCTACGTGGTATACATTAACGTGTAGTGTGTTTTTACATAGATGTGATCTATTTTGATCACTTGGGTTTCTTGTATAGATCGTGTTGTGATTGTCTCCTTACGTGCCTACCAAATCACGCTACAAAGGTATACCGTTGTTTGTTTTCTTATTGATTAATCATTTAGCTATATGGATCCGTTGATAGGTGATCATCCACTGCGTTTATTTTTAATTAAATGTTATTTATTTATAAAATCGCCTATAGTGGTATCACGAGCCATCATATGATGTCATATGATTATCGTGTATGCGTAATTGTGGTTAAAACACGTGTTTTTGATGGTTTTGTGAAACTATTTAAAAACAACCCCAAGGCTTCATTTTTTATGAAAATTTCGACCCTAAGGATGTATTAAAATCTATGATTTTTGATCTAAAAGCCATGGGTTACGCATACTTTTATTGGTTTGCTTATCGGGTATGTGTATTATGGCCTAAATCGCGTGTTTTTGGACAATTCATGAATCGAATTTAAAACAGCCCTTTGGGCAATTTTTTCTGTGATTATATGATAATTAAAAGGTATTAAAATGATTTTAATGACCCTAAGTCCATTGGATACATATACTAATCGGGGGTTTAATTCTTATAAATTAATTTTTTCGATTTCGTTGGCTAACAATTTTTTTTTGTCATTTATTTTCTTTACATGGCAAACACATGCATGTTTGGCCATGTACTTAGCCAACACCTTGTTCATTCATGATATTAAAGTATTATTGTGTTTCGTATGCAAAGCTGAAGAAAACCTAGACCATTTTTGAATTGATTCGTATATAATTGCATTTATTTTTAGTTTTTGGTTTGCCATTGTTTCGGCTTCATTTATATGTTTTTAATATTAGTTTTTGCCATTGTTTAGGCACATTACAGTAGTTATATGATAAGTAAAGTGTACTTAGTTGTCAAATTATTGTAACCATTGCTTGCAATGGAATGGCGAAAGAGTTAAAGGCATAAAGTAAAATTTGGAGAGTGACTTGTACTAAAAGTCGATTTCCCGAAGTCTAGTATGGAGTTAGGGGCTGAATTTTTTTGCAAGTTCACAACTCATGGAGATACAACTTATTCAACTGGAGCTCAAATTAGGGAAGACTCCTTCTAGGAGTTCCAGGCCCTTGAAGTCAGCTAAAAATTTCTGGCAGATTCTACAATTGTGTCCACTTAGGGTTCCATTTGCTCTTGATAGGTCTTGGAGAAAGTGGGAACCCTCATTGTGGTTATCTTGGCTTGTGCTTAGTTGACTCCTTGGTTCCCGTAATGGCTCACGAGACCAAGCATAGGTTTATTCATAGGTTGAGGCTTTGCATACTTGTGGTTGTGTGTTTGTTTATTTGCTTTATGGTGGAATATATATAACTTGCAAATATTTTTATCAAACTTGAAATGAAACACAAACGATTATTAAAACTAAATCCGTGATTTAGTTTAAAGTTTAAATATGATTTGAAACTAAATCCTTGTTTTATATAAATAACACTTAATCTTGTTATGTTTGTTATTTATTTTATGTATTGTCCAAACTAATATTTTTTCCACTTAGGATACATATTAGTCTTTAAAATAGACAACTTGACACACATAAAATTAAAACAATGATTAGACCCAAATTAAAAGGTTTTTAACTTGTGCTATGAAGGATGAATGCATGCTTTCTCGTACACAATTTTTGATCACGTATTCATCAAAATTTATACCTGTCACAAATTTAAGTCACGCTGTCGAATTGCTTGAGATCACTTGCAATTAATTTTTCCACTGCGTGATATGTAGGTGAATTGTAACCCAAGGTGACTATTCTCTATGCGTGAGACCTAGATATATTTGCATATGTTCTCAAATTGAATGACTTAATAGAGTTAAGCAAGTGAGATCCTTAACCCGAGGCAAAGATGGGACTAAACATGCCATCTTGACATTAGTTACTCGTTCACTAATGTCACGAGTCACATAAAGATCTAAGAGTTGCACTTGTCTTGCAATTGGTGAATGACACCTACCAATTGAATCTACTATTGCTAGCAGATCAACTGATGTGATAGTAGAAGCTCAATGTGGATCTTAGCCTTTTCGTAAAATTAATTGTTTTAATATTGTAAACATAGGTAGTTAATTTTAAAAGGATAATTATCGAAAAATACTAAAATGAACTTTGTAATTTTTATTAATGACATTTATGCGACACAAACCGTAAACAAAAGTTTGTATCATTTCCTTGTTAGAGGAAGGCAAACTAAGTCTTCTTTCTTTGTAAAAAAAAGACGCATTCCTATCCTTTCCCTTGCATGAGAAAAATATATTAGGAACACTTGAATTTTCCCAGTTCTAATCAAACTCAAAGAACACTTACTCGTGAAATCGTATTGTCTTGTAAAAGTCAAACGGTTAGTACGGTTGCACATCTTATTTGGATAACAAACATGTTTTCCATACCTACCAAAATGATACATCTTGAAGCGACAAAGACATTGTATGAGTTTTAATAATTAGAAATGGAAATCACAATAAATCGCGAAAGAGAAAAGGAAATTACCAGCATGTTATCTAATAGTTTTCCTTAACTCAATAAACACCTTAAGATTCTACACACCCTTGAGGTAAGGTAGAAGGAGGAATTGCATGCAAAACTTTCAGGTTAAAGATTGGCATTGATGGCTAGTCCATCATCTATATAGTAGAACTTAACATACTTCCTTAAATATCTAAGTACATGCTTACTTGTCCATGAGACTCACATTAGTGATAATGTGTAGATATTTAAAAAGTAAGAAAGTAAATAAATTGCTACTTGCATTTCATTGGTATAAACACACATTTAATGTTGTCTAATCCAGTAGGAGCAATGCTTTTTTATTACAAATATAGACACACATGTAATGTTGTCTAAATTCAGTGGGAGCTATGGGCTTATCACCTTGTAAGTGACCCATTTTATTTCTAGCTTGTCTTGAAATAATACATTACTTTACTCATATTAAGCATCATGGTTTTATAAGAATCATTGCATATTATTTTATTAGATAACTTGTCGCTTTTTTGATGTCACTGCCTGAAATATTATCTATACAATATTTATGCACGATTGCTTATTAAACATTAAAGTTATATATATACTTGTAATGCAAATACAATTTAAGTTTGACTTAAATCATATCATATCTGTGACATTGTTATATTATTCATACAAACAAACGGAAGCGTGGTGGGCTCATAACCCACAGGTCTCAGGATCATAACCTTACTCATAATACGCTTATTTGTTTATGTACATGCTTGATATTGTGCCGTGCACAAGTGGGAGAAATCTTAATTGTGTGCAAGGTATAACACATAACAATATGACTAATGACTTATACACCTTGATGTATGTCGCCCCACTTAGAACTAGTGTCAAGAAATAAAGAATTGCTACTTCATCATATTTACTAAATGGTTTAACCAATATGATTGTGTCTTCTTTTAAAGACATCAATAAGAAGTATGTAATTAACTTGAAAATACTGTTGAAGCCAAGAGTCAGCGTTTAGTAATACTTTATTAAATATGCTTATGTCTTCTTGTAAATACATAAATATGAGGTCCTTGAACTGTTCAAAGACTTATAAAGTAAGCAATTGACTTGTCATGTCTTCTTGTCATGACATATACATGAAGTCATTGAACTGTTCAAAGACTTATAACGTAAAGTTAGCAATTAATGTGATATGTATTCTTGTTAAGACATGTATATAAAGTCATTGAACTGCTCAAAGACTTCTACGTTATAGCATGGAATTGGCTTAAAATTATTGTTAATGCCATTATGTTTGACCAAATTAGCAAGTATGTGAGCCAAAGAGTATTAGTTTATCTAAGGAATTATGGTATTGTCTCACAATCCTATTACTCATAGAATACAACATCTTTATGGTATGTCTGATGTGTAAAATCAAACTCTGTTGATATTGTTTGATTTTTGATAACACAACTACCCTACCTCTAATCTTACCAAGGTTAACAAAATTGAATAAGCCATGTGTTTACTCAATATGGTTCCAACCAAGAAGGTAACTAAGACACAATCAGGTTATGGAATGGGAAAACTCCAATTTAGTCTTAACTAAAGTTTTGAATTTGTTGAGATCATATTAAGCGTGTTATTAGCAAACTAGAGTCAAGAACTGTCAGTATATTTTATACATCCCAAACGAGAATAATTTTATTGTTGCTCGACATGCTGCATATTTGGAGAAAGTCTCCTCTTACAAGAAGCAAGCGGGAGCATCTGTTTTTGGAGAAAGTCTCTTCTTACACAACCTTCTGAATGCACCAGCGAACGACATAATGAATGTTGAGATGTAGTACATGAAATAAAATCATTTTTAGAATTTGATTGATCTTCCACCAATCAGGATGACTAAGAGGTTAAATTTTTTCTTCTAGGAGGAGACTAATATAGACAAAATTGTACACACATTTAAACGCACACCTTGTGATAAGGGTTTTTACTTATACTCAAGTGATTGACTATGATTAAAGCTTCTTTTTCTTTGCGAGCGTTAAATAAATAAAGATATTAATTACCATACTTGATTTCATGAATATGAAGTATAGCAATTGGATGTCAAAACTCCTTCTTAAATGATTACCTTTGCGAGGATGTTGTGTAATCATAAGGGTTTATGAATCCAAATAATCTATAGAAAGTGTGCAAGCTGCATAAATCCAAGTGTAGATTAGAGCATGCTTCTGGGAGCTGGAATCTTAACTTTAAATCAATGAACCGATTTTGATTAAAACAAAGAGAATTCCTAAGTACACCTTAGAGCTAGTGGGAGCACTATGTTTTGTTCTTTCTTAATCTCATATGTTGTCAACTTACTGAAAATATCATTTTACCAAGCTAGATTTTAATCTTTAGTTTGGAATAATATTTCTGTCAAGAGATATAAGAAATAAAACATACAACCTTGGATCATATGTTTATACACATACGCGGTTAATAAGTCTAACACAATATGACACATCATTGAGCAAGACTCAAAGTTCTATCTTACATGATGAGATTGAACACATGTATGGAAACATTTAGTTTAGCTAAAGGTTTCGTTATGCATGTCATGATATGTATCAAACTAATTGTAACACTTGCATGAATGCAAGATGAAGCGACAATCATAGTATTTAAGTGAAATTCATTAGACTATTGTTAAAAGAACATTCTAAAAGGCATGCAAAAGACTAAAGACATGTTCATCGTTTACAGATTTTTGATAAGAAAATTAGTGTTGAGATTATACACTAATGTTTATTTTGATTGAGATGATACTCAATCTTAGTCTATAGTAGGATTTCATCATTAATGATAATCATGTTGACTATACGAGCTTGATTAAAAGCATTGTTATAATATTTACATAAAGAATAATAATACTTCATATTTTGGGAAATAGTTAAGAAGACTGTATTAAATAGGTGGTTTTGCTTGCTTCAAAAAACCTATGTAATGTACTATGGCGATGCTAGTATTATTAACACTTGAACGCACATATACAAAATGACAATAATCATACTATTCAAAACCTCACTGTTTGTGAGTTTCTGAAATAAGTATTCTCAAAGTTCACTCAGATGACTACTTAGTTGGTCCTTTTACAAAGTCAATGTCTTGCACCAAACATATCGAGCATGCTAGGAACATTATACTTCGACCCGCGAGTAGTGTCATGTATATCTGTTTTTAGTATTTGAATAATGAAACGTTAAGAAATTGTATTAAACAATGAATTAATATACCTGGTATGATCATCTTTCACTTATACAATTGTGTTCTATATTTGCATGTTTAAATTTATGAATATTTCATCTATTCTAAATTGTCCATCGTTAGTTGATGATACAGGAGTATTGTCGAACTAAGACAAATGTGAGTGTATTGGTCATATTCATTTAGCATGAATATTAATCGATGATGCCGGCAAACTCATATATTGTTCATTGGATAAACATTAGACTAACTCAACCTACGAGAATTCACTGCATGGATCGACATCAATAGTGAATCTTGCAAGTGGTTATGTCTCTCATCCTTAGACTTGAGATGTAAGTAGGTTTATGTGTGTGGAATATCAATCTTTGATATGGTTAAACGCTGACCTGAATAAGGATGTTATACAAATCATCTTCAGGAGCGATATAAAGTACATGACAGACACATGCAGTCAAAATAAGATTTGCTCCTCTACATGCTTTGGAGTTAGATACTACTAGGCCCCTCGGTGAATTAGACAAATGTATGCGTGACCGTACCCAAATGTAATTAAGATGATACTTGATTAATTTGGTAATCTAGTTCAATATCTATATCGAGAAACATGATCGTTAAACATTAGAATGACTTATGATCCATGTCTAATGTTTAACAAAGTATCTATAACAAAGGGATGACTCATGTTTAAACCATTTAAATTAGATTTTTAAGAAACTATCCTCATATGTTGGAATGTTTCTGGGGGAATTGGTGTGTTACTAGACGCTAACCTTTGCTTGTATTATTACTTGATTATTATGACGTTCGCAAGTGAGAGTTGTTGGAGTACGCTCGTGTCATAATAAATAATTATACGGCTAGAAACATGTAAGCCTATGGGGTCAAACACATATACATAGAGGTACCATTTAATATTTCATATTTAGTGTATTTATGTTATATATATAACCTACGTAAATCGAGATCAATAACGGGCTTCTAATTACTAAGCTAGTACTTAATTTATTGGGTTGGACACTACGAATGAAAAAGCCCATTTGGTTGTCCAATAGGCCGACCATTTGTGTTGGACACTACAGATGTGAAAAACGTTTTTAAAAGTTAAATATTATTAACTTTGTAACCTACAATTGAAAAGAATGATATATTTGTAATCATTATTTTAATAGGAGATAATAGATATACGTTTGAATTCTATCTATCCTAATGATACGACAAAAAAATAACAACAAAGAAATATAATTATTTTTTGCTTTAATATAAAAATCTTGCATTAAAGTAGTGCAAGAGTGATTTACACAATATAGGTTATTAAGACTAGCATCTACGTGGCATACATTGACGTGTAGTGTGTTTCTATATAGAGGTGATCTATTTGATCACTTGGGTTTCTTGTATAGATCGTGTGGTGATTGTCTCCTTACGTGCTTACCGAATCACGCTACAAAGGTATACCGTTGTTTGTTTTCTTATTGATTAATGGCTATATGGATTCGTTGATAGGTAATCATCTGCTGCGTTGATTTATTAATTAAATTTTATTTATTTATAAAATCACCTATACCCATTACTCGACACATGTCTTTTTTATTATAAACGTAGATGTGATTTGATGGTTTGTCTTATTACTAATTGTGTTAAATGACAAGTATGCCATCAATCTTATCTCTTTTTCTCTCTCCCTCTTAAATATACTCTCACCAACCACCCTTTCATTGCTCCACCACTACTCGATTGCTCCACGGTCGCTGCTCCACGACCATTGCTCCACCACCATTGCTTAACTGCTTCATAAAAAAAGGTATTTTGATACTGCATCACACTTGACCCAAACAAAGGCTACAAATCCAATCTACCAATCTCATAAAAGCACTCCATCCAAGCTATAAATCCCACGTCACACAAAGAATCAAAAAAATAAATTCAAACAAAAAAGAAAAAAAAAGCATCAATAAAATAACATTAACCACCAATAATGTTGCTAGTCTTCCTTTGTTGTAGTTATTTCTTCATTCCTACAAAACCACTCAACATCAAATAAAACCACTTAAATTAAACACATATAGTATGTTTTTGAATTTAGATCTGGTGAGATTCTTTATTGTTGGTTTCAACATCTTCATAGTTAATGGCATGAGGGTGTAAAGGTTGGGGTGGTTGTGATGGTAGTCTCGAATGCCATGGCATGAGTGGCGGAAGCAATCGATAGTGATGGTGGCAGTGGCTTGGCGGAGTTTGTGGTGTGGGTGGCGATGGTGGGGTGGTGATAGTAGAAGTGGATGTGATAGTAGTTGTGGCAAAGGCTTCTTGGTTGTGGAGGTGGGAGTGGATGGGCATAATATCAACAACGATGTTTGTGGTGTGGTTACATAGTTGCGGTGGTGTTTGCGGGATAGTGGTGGTGTCATGGTGGCTCTGATGATATTGGGTGATACTTGTCAAGAACACGTGCCCGTTTCAGCAGCTGGATCTGGTGGGTGATACTTGTCAAGAACACGTGCCCGTTTTAGCAGTTCGATGTAGTGGGTGATAGTTGTCGTCGCTTAGTGATGGTGGTGATTATTTTAGTGGTTACAGTGGTGATTATTGGTGGTGGTTTGGTAACCTGAAAGGAAAGAAAAGGGTGAGAGAAGAAATATATGATGAAAATAAAAGATTGACTTTGTTTTGTTACATATAACTTAGAAGGAGCAGGTTATGTTTTTAAAATGAAGTAGTAGGCTAGGTTTTGTGTTGGCAGAATTTTTGTAGCTGATGGTGGAATGGTGTTGGGAATCGATTGGTGGAACATTGACAGATCTTGTCGGATATGGTGGATAAAGGGTATGTGATGATGTAAATATGAGTAGGTGGTTGTATAATTAATGATCGGTGATAAGAGATAAAATATAAAAATAAGGGTAATTTTGACATTTTATAATGAGTTAGTTCAATTATTAATGGGTCTAAAAAATGTATATGAAAATAATAATGTGTCAAACAATGAGTGTGAGTCAAACACTAAAGCTTGACCATAATGAAAAGAGAAGGTTCAAAATGTTTACTTATTGAACCGGTCGAATATATTTTGTACCATTTCAAGAATTTTCCCTTTTTATCTATTTGCAGAAAACAATATAAGTGAGTTAAAAGTTGAAGTGGTTGGTGTGATTCGAAAAAGTCAAAACAAAAGAAGTGAGTGTTTGTGTTTGTATCTCCTCTCCTCTCCTCTCTTTCTTTCACATAGACGCCATTCCATTCCATTCGCGTGGGATCACTGAAATAAATAAAATCTCACTCAATTAAAGATTTCTTCTAGTAAGCTCTTTATTCTTTCCACATAACAACAAGTTTCTTCTGATTATTGTTTTTATTTGCTCACTGCTTTTTTTTTTTTTACTTTATATATATATATCAAATGAAATGAATTTCTGCCTTTTTATTTCATGTTTTGAATTAACACTGACTAGTTTTATTATTTAAAGAAACGGAATTGTTAAAGCTTCTTCAATAATCCATTCTTAACCAGTAACGGAATTGTCGAATCTTCGTTATATGATACTACTAGGGGTGTTGCACTGTCTATGTTAATCTAACTATCAAATAAGATAACTACCAAGCAAACCCATTTATGATATCGCTAGCTGATATCATCTTGTCTTTGCAGAGTTAGTTGCAGTCCATCGAAACACGTTATTAAGACTCGCTACATTCTTTTTACGATCCATGGCAGAGCTCAGTCCAATGACTGATACTTCTACTGATGGCGAAACTGATGACAAGGCTTTGGGAGTAATACTTTAAAATCCTCTTTTTTTTTTTTTAACTTGACAGAGTTTTTGCTAATAATATCTTCTTTTTATTTTGATGCAGTTCCGTAATGGCTCACTTGGGCTTGTGGTTTCTGATGCCAGCGATAAGTCAAGGGACCAAAAGGTGCAGTTGCTAGCTGGGGCTCTCTATCTAAGCTTTCATCCCATCTCATTTTACTGAATTTTCATCTATGTCCAGACACTTCGTAGGCTTGCTCAAAATCGTGAAGCTGCAAGAAAAAGTCGTTTGCGGAAGAAAGTGAGTGTTTTAGACATTCACAATGAATTTGATGTGTTGTTGGCCCAAGGGAACTTATAATGTATTTTTGGTGGTCATTTAGGCTTATGTCCAACAGCTTGAAAGTAGCAGAATGAAGTTGAGCCAACTTGAGCAAGAGCTTCAGAGAGCTAGGCAGCAGGTTTGGTCGGCACAATCCTTTTGAAAAACTAGCTTGAAGCACATTCAATTGTCTTAATGTTATTTCTCATTTGCTGAAAGGGCGTCTACATTTCAAGTTCAGGAGAGCAATCTCAATCAACGAGTGGTAATGGTACGCCTAGTTGTGAATTTTTGAGTCTTGTATCCTCCTTGTCAATACTTCTGTCTAGAAAAATAGACTACGCAAATTTAACTTTTTGATATCTGAAGCAATAAATTTGACTTACCGTATGATTATGATTATGCTAGTCCAATAATGAAAATGCAATCAGTTCGAAACTTTTTGGCGCTCGTAAGTTGCTCACCTCTGCTAGTGACTTGAAAATAATGTTGTAATTTGTTATCAGTGTCTTTTTATTGCTCTACTATGATATATTCCTTCTCACTCATCCCTTCATTTACTTGACTATAATTTTCTTCCACCACTACATTGTCTAGCAACAATATTAGTATGTAACGAAAAGTTTACTAGTATTCCATTTGCTGTTGTGATAAAGAAGAAAAATTTTAGTCTTAAAAGAATCTATGCTATTAGTGTTAGCAATTTATGTAACAAAAGTCCAAAAGTAATGGAAATAGAAACTAAAACAAACTTGTTGATTAAGGTCATTGAGCTTAGTTGGGATCTTTAGTAAATCAAAAATATTAACTCAAGCTTGATGATAACGTCTGTTTTCATGAGGTAGTTCGCTCATCGGCATGGTTCACAATAAATATTTGAATCTGATAAAATGTAACGACAGGACTTACCAGAAACAAGAAAGCGTTATTAGGAAGAGGGTTTGGACTCTTTTTGTGTCCCCTGGAATGGATAGAACGAAGATATTCATGTTCCTAGGTTAGTCACTCTAGTTGATCTATTGATGATATGATATGCGGAGAAAGTATATATGCATTAAGTACATTGGGCATAATCCAATTAAATTGCTAGGTGCAGCAGAGACAAATTAGGACGTATCACTGGTCGGCCTTAGAGACCCTTCATATATACATGGATGGCCAAGAACTATAGTGTACTTCCTGTCTCATAAATTCAATGGATTACCGTGTTTTTTTTTGCTGATAGTGCCAGCAGTAGAGAACACTGTTGGTGTTATGCGGTAAGGATCTTTTGATTCCCGAAGAGTAGACTTCCCTGTATTATGTCCTATGCAGTTATCTCGGTCTGATTTCAAATATCGTTCAAGGACCGAGATTTGAAATATCGGTTATCGCGGTGAGATATCGGTTTTTATATTATCTAGAATATTAAATATATATATTAAAATCATAAAAGATTAAACATAAAACATAGCATAAAAGTGTCAAACGTAATTGTTTTAAGTAGGTTTTAAAAAGAAGTGGGCTGCCAAAACACTACGTGGGCTGCCAGAAAAAAGAAAAAAAAAGTCAAAAACGAGATTTTCTTTATCAAAACGAGATCCGATATCAAAATCTCGGCAAAATCTCGTCCAATATCGCCGAGAATATCGGTTCCGATATTTACCACCGAGATTTGGAGCCGAGATTTTTTCTAGCTCCGAGATCCGAGATATCGCCGAGATTAACTGCATAGATTATTTCAAATCCCTAGCAACTATTTATAGTGTATGTAGTAGAAATTCATGCCTTCAACCTATAAATCTATTCAACAAGCTCATTAATACTTTTGGATATAACTTATCTGTATCCTGGAAAGTAAATGTGTTATATTTTACCTGTCTGCTTATGGGTTGATTATGATTATCTTTTATCTCTAATGGGTCAAACCGGTAAAATAAAAATTAAAAAGAGCTAGCTTATGAATAAGTGATTCAAATATGTCAGAAAGTTTTGTTGAATGTGAACTTTTACTGCATAATACCTTTTAAACTATTTTTCAATGAGATGGATTGTTATTGACAAACTAAAATTTTGTGTTCATAGCTAACACACTATCTATATAAGAAAGAGTTGCACATTTGGAGTTTGGACAAGCGAAACCATCCTCACCCCCAAAAAGTACCTTTTTTGACTTGCACAATCCACCTGACCTTCTCAGTTTGCCACCTCTACTTCATAGTTGTATAAAAAGCGGTTTGTAACTTGATTGGAAATTTCTGTTTATGTAACTGTATGCGTCATTCCTGTCACTGAAACTGGATCCAGCATTGTTGGATAGAAAGATCATACATTCATAGTTCATACTGATTATAGAACTATGCAGGAGCCTCATCTTTTCATGTTGAATATTCACGGTGGCTGGATGAACAAAATCGACGAATTAGTGAGCTAAGAGAAGCTGTCAGCTCACATGCTGGGGATGGTGAACTCAAGCTTATTGTTGATAGAGTCATTGTACATTTTGATGATATTTTCAGAATAAAAGGTGACGCTGCAAAGGCTGATGTCTTCCACATTCTATCAGGCATGTGGAAAACGCCTGCAGAACGGTGTTTTCTTTGGTTAGGTGGATTCCGTTCATCAGAACTCCTCAAGGTGAGTCTATGGTATCATGTATCATGTCATTAGTTTCAGTAACATCTATGCCAATGTGTGTATATTGAGTGATGAAATGCTGTTATAATTTTGAAACGCCTTGAAATTTCCGTGTTTACCAATGAGGACATGAGGCGTATCTTCTGAAATACGTTAGATGTATGAATATGACTAGAGCACAGGCAAAACAAACCTTGAAAAGGAACAAGAGACCATCAATGATTCTAGAGGAAGAGAAGGGGGGGGGGGGGGGGGGGGGTTGTATCGACCCATTTTATTGCAGAATGATGTAAGCAGGGGTAGATATGATTGTTGGCAGCTCAAACGGTTATAGTTAGATATTTTAGCTGTAAAGGAAATGAGCCAAACGGGTGAAAGTTTCCCAGGGCGTAACCAGTTACAACTTCCTGAATTGCTTTGTTCAAAAAATTTTGATATCTAGATAGGCAAAGAAAAAGTGTTGGTTGGTAACACCCAACATTTTGCCAGTTCTGACCAGTTACTCGATTCGTCTTAATTTACCATTTTGCAACCTATAAATGTTTTTAATACAAATTAATTGGAAAGCCTTCATGAAGACCTATTTAGATGAAAACAATTCTTCTCAATAATCATCGTTAACATAAAGGTCTCTATATCTTTGAAATCTTTGCATTATTAATTTCACGTATCATGTTAGTGCATAGTTTCTACCACAGTATTAATAGCTTTAGATATTACAGATGATGGTAGTAACATTAACAATAACAATAACATGCCGAAGAGTGTCTGAAAAACTGAACAGTCCTCCTTTTCTTGGTATCCACTATCCAGAACTAGGTATTTGAATCTTGAGGGTGACACTAGATGGATAGTTGAAGGGGGTCACAAACTCACAAATTTTATGGGGTTCAAGTATATGTTTTGTGACAAAGTGGCATTGAAGATGCTCGAAGAAAGTATTAGAAATAAAGTTTTTTTACCATTTGCTTAGTAGATAAGGAAATCGAAAGATGGCCAGGGTGAATAAATATGTGAACAAGTTAATGAACAAGTTAAATCTGCATCTTGTTAATATAGTGGATGCCTTTGTTTGTATTTGGTTTGGAAATAAATTGCCCTTCAAAAAATATAATAAAATAAAATAAATAAGTCAGCATATTTTTCAAACTTGTGCTTGAAATTTTAAATTTTAAACTAGCAAGTCGTCGCCGTGTAGGAGACGATATTTAATAAAATATATCATAGACATGTCAATTCGAATATATCGGTTGATAAGGGGCATCCTGCACTCTCTTCCTCATGCAGTTCTTCTATGCTTTCTGTTAGCTTACTCTAGAACTTGTACGATTTCATCTAAGTTTTGCCAATCAAATAATCTTAAACCTCAGCCCAGGCGCTCCTTAAACTTCCACTTTATCCTTATTAAGAAATATCCAATTTTTCATTACGCATATATGTGTAGTTATATGTATATACAGCCTAATTTCTATGAACTCATGTGGCTTTTGATCCTCATATGAAGTTCTTTAATTGAATGTTACTGTGTAATCTCTGTCTGTATGAAGTATCTAAATTTCTCACTGGAAGGGTCCCACAACACCTGCTGTCCATATAATCGTACGCGTACATTAAGTTACAATTTGTTTCATTACAGAACGACTCTGTCAGTAACTCACGGGTGAGGGTGGGAGTCAAATGCATATGGTAGATGACTATCAATCCCAGCTGATACTAGTTGATTTGTAACTTGTACAAATTCAACAAGTACTAGAGGTGCTAAGATGCTGATGTTGATTAAAAAGCGAGGTGCTAAAATTTTCAAGTACTAGAGGTGCTAAAATTTTCAAGTTTAGGTGTATAGCTAAACTTTTAGAGTAGTAGAGGTGCTAAAATGCTGAT
The DNA here is from genome assembly GCA_026074375.1 of Tanacetum coccineum. Classification (NCBI taxonomy): domain Eukaryota; kingdom Viridiplantae; phylum Streptophyta; class Magnoliopsida; order Asterales; family Asteraceae; genus Tanacetum; species Tanacetum coccineum. The sequence continues at coordinate 23,222 of BQNB010024686.1, forward strand.
GTTGATTAAAAATCGTTGATTATGTGATAGAAGCTTAAAGCTTTTATCAGAACTGAAGGTTTTACTTGTAACATTTGTAAGTGGAACATGCTGTAACATGTTATATTGTAGAAAAATGAATTATTAGAACATTATAATTCAGTAGCAGATCTTGTAATCACTAGTGTTTGTGTGATAACTTGTAGTATTTATTTATTGCTTAACTAGCGTTATATAACGTGCTACAATCCCATTATTCATACATACATACACACAACTACACACACATGCATAAGTACAAATCTATTCGTATGATAAATATGGAATTTTGGAGCGGTTGAAAACTGGAAACAGTAAACCCACATAATGTGCAACTGATATATCTTCAGTAAGTATACGTTTTCTTTTCGTTATGATTATGTTTTTGTTAGATATCTTTTTTATGTGTGTTTTAAATAAAATTGCAGCTACTTATAACCCAATTGGAGCCTTTGACAGAACAACAGTTATTGGCCATCAATAACTTGCAGCAAACATCACAGCAGGCAGAGGACGCCTTATCACAAGGAATGGATGCATTGCAGCAGTCTTTATCCGAGACATTAGCAGGCTCCCTTGGCCCCCCGGGCTCATCAGGCAACGTAGCCAACTATATGGGCCAAATGGCAATGGCTATGGGTAAATTAGGAACACTAGAGGGCTTCATTCGACAGGTGCTCTTTTTTCTATCACTATACTTCTTTCTTCTTCTCTGTCTCTATGTCACTTATAAACACATATGCATACATGATTACATAAAGACTAGATGTGGCAGTTTTTGCCAATTCATATGAAATGGGTTCAGTTTGGTTATAGCTGTATCAGTAATGGGTTAAATCTGTGAAGCTAAATTAACTCACCAAAAATTAATGTAAAAGAGAGAATGGTTTAGAAGTCGCCTTAAGTTGACTAAAAAGTTACCCAGTTGACCCATTACAGGCGTGTGAACTAGTGGTCAGTCATTAGTCGTTGGGCTTCAATTCTCAGTTCTGCTTTTAACTTTTTTGTGGAATATAGATTTAATAATTATTATTTGGTTTTGACCACTTACCTAATCCATACATTTTGCTACCTATAACAACCGGTTAACACGCGCGAACACACCCCAATGTTTGATGAATGGTTTCGTTGTGGTTGCAGGCAGACAACTTGAGGCAACAAACCTTGCAACAAATGCATCGGATATTGACAACACGTCAATCAGCTCGAGCACTTATAGCCATCAGTGATTATTTCTCACGTCTTCGAGCTCTTAGCTCATTATGGCTTGCACGTCCTCGTGAATGATCGTCTCTTCCTATTAGTCATAGCAGGATTGTGTTGTTGATGAGAGTGTTAAAAGCTTAGTATGTAATGAAGTTATCGGTGTTAGTCATGAAATGAGTGTTGTCCTTGAGATATATTATAAGAATTGTAAGTCACCATTAACGTTCCGGGTTATATTATGACAAAGTTGTAATTATCGGACAATGAATGCTTAAAGAGACATTATACAACTTTTGTTTATTACTTGTGATTTAAATTATGTTATGAATCTTAAACTTTTCAAAAAAATATGCGCAGCATGTATCTGTTTTTCTTGATGAAAGTCCGCTTTATATTTGTGTCTGTTTTATATTTTTGGTTTTTCTTAAGAGCAATTGCAATGGGTGCTTTTACAAAGACTTAGAAACTATTTCATCAAGTCATCAATAAGACTTGTTGCATTGAAAACAATTACTTGACAGACCAAAGATTTGGTATCCATTCAGCCAGGTAGAGGTGCGCAAATCAGTTAACCAGTTCGGTTCGGTTTGAGTCAAACAGGAACCAGTTTCAGTCAACAGGAAGCCGAAACCAGTTCGGCACGAACCTGAACCGGTTTGGAACCGGTTTGGGTATCGGTTCATGCCGAACCGGTTTGCCGGTTTGGAACCGGTTCGGTTCCGGTTAACCTGTAAAACCGGTTTGGTCAGTTTTGGTTTTTTTTTTTTTATAATTGCAATTTACTATGTGTATACAAATAAAATACAACTTTCTCACCATATTTTTACTCAAATTTCAATCTTGGCTCCAAGATATATTCTTTACCAATCAAGCAATCATCAAATTAGGTTTTGGACTTTTGTATATCAAAGTTAGGTGCTTTTACTTAAATCTGAATCTCCAAAGTTGGATTGTTGTTGCTTTTCTTCCGTCGGTTGTTGGCAGACAACTACCATGGCACCATCATCAATTGTGGAGTTCAATTTGAGACAAGGTATCAAATGAATAGATAAGTTACTTTTATAAAATATGATAATGGTTACTACTTACTAGTTAAGGTTTGATTTTAATGAGGTTTTAATTGATTTTATAACATTTGTGAGTGTAGAATGTGGATGAGTAGATGTATGATTTGTATAAATTAAATAATGTTTACATTTCCTATGCGACTATTTGATGTCTTCTTGTTTTCATGTTGTGTTTTAATTAGTTTTAAGGACAATTTTTATAATGAATACAAAGAGAGGAGGAACACTAGACTGGTTTGTTCAAAAGAAAAGAAAGAATGTTGATGGTTCGTCAAGTCATTTACCATCTAAGACTTCAACTGATTTACCATCGACGGAAAAAGAATGCCAATTTAATGTTAAATCTCTTTTACATGATCCGGGATTAAGAACGAGTATACTTGATTACCATCCCAATTAAATGAGAAATAAAGGCGCGATATATATAAAAAGGTTGTGCCGACTGCACATGACTTTCATCAAACAAAATTTGGTGGTCAAGATGCGCCGTTTTTTGGTACGAATTGGTATCTTAAGTTATAGTTTGGCTTGAATATAGTATTTGCAAAGACTCTGCCTTTGTTATGTTGTTACTATTCAATGTTAATAGATTTCAAGGAATAGGCGGTGATGACTTTTGTGAAGAAATGGATTTAAAGGTTGGAATAGGACCGGTTGGATATTACAAAGCTTGTTGGAAAGTTAATTAGTGTGCTATAATTCAAGATAGAGAGTGTTCGAGTCCTTAATGTACCAAAGACATCAATTCAAAACCTTTTTGACCAGCAATCCGCAAAGTACATAAGAAAGTATCAAACTCGTTTGCTCGCTTCCCTTCATTGCATCAGATTACTTTTACATCAAGGTTTGTCAACTCGAGGTAAAAAAGAAGGTTTGATTTCAAATAACAAGGGAAATTTTCTTGAACTATTAGCATGGTTAGCTAAACATAACGAAGATATTAATAAAGTTGTATTGGGAAGGGCTCCTAAAAACCACAAGTTAACCTCCTCGCTCATCCAAAGAGATCTGATAAACTGTTTTGCAAAAGAAACAACTAAGATTATCAATAAAGAGCTTGGTGAAGACTATATTGCGATATTAGCAGATGAATCATCTGATGTATCTCATAAAGAGAAAATGTCTTTGTGCTTGAGGTATGTTGATAAAAAGGGAGATGTAGTGGAGAGATTTCTTGGTATTTTACATGTTAAGGATACTACCGCTTTAACTCTAAGAGACGGAATACATTCTATGCTCGCGGAGCATTCATTGAGCCCATCTAGGATTCGTGGTCAAGGTTATGACGGGGCTAGCAATATGAAGGGTGGAATTATGGGGGTCTCATTATAAACTTATTCTGAATGTCATTGCTTTATATCCGGATCCGAGTGGTTCATGATAAGATTGGAGATATGCCATCAAGTAGTGATAATGAAAAATTAAAGGCCGAAGGTGTTAGTTTTGCAATTGAGTCTTTTGACTTTGTTTTCATGGCACACTTGATGAAAACAATGTTTGGGGTGGCAAATGAGTTGAATGTTGCTTTGCAAAAACAAGATCAGGATATCGTTAATGCCATGTCATTTGTGAAGTCGACCAAGGAGCGATTGCAATTGATGAGAAATGATGAATATGAAACTCTCCTAAATTCAGTCATCTCTTTTTGTGAAAAAAATGAAATTGAAGTTTATGATATGGGTGGTTTGTATGTTCCTTTAGGAAGAAAAAGACGTGGGCAACTAAAAACGACAAATGATCATCATTTTCGAGTTGAAGTATTCTATATGATTATTGATTTACAGCTTCAAGAACTCAATACTCGTTTTGATGAGATTAGTACAAGCTTACTAATTTGTACGGCTAGTTTGAGTCCCGTTGATGCCTTTTGTTCTTTTGATAAGCAGAAGTTGCTCAAACTTGCTGAGTTTTATCCTAAAGAATTTTCAAGTGTCGAATTGCTAGCTCTTGATAGTCAACTTGACACCTACATTCATGATGTGAGAAAAGATGAAAGATTTATAGGATTGAAGAATATTGGCGAACTCTCGATAAAGCTTGTGGAATTAAACAAACACGAATCATTTGATCTTGTCTACTTACTTAATTGGTGTTGATTCTTCCAGTGGCTACGGCTAGCGTTGAGAGAGTTTTTTCGGGCATGAATTTTGTGAAGAACAAGCTACGAAATAGAATGATAGCTTAGTTACTTTCATTGAGAAGGAAATATTCTCAACGATTAGCGATGATGACATTGTAAACCGCTTCCAAAATATGAGTCCTCGTAAGGAGGACGCGTAAAGTTCTATTATGGAAAATATAATATTTTGATTATTAGTTAAGTTGCTTTGCTTTGTTACTGGATACATGTATATGAGTTTATATAATTTTAACCGAAAAACCGAACTAAAAATCGAAAATTCAAAAACTTGAACCGAAAATCCGAACTAAAAACCCGAATAAGAATATTTTTTTTTGTAGTGCATACCCTATTTTTAAGTTCTAGATCCGCCACTGCATTCAGCATTTGAAGCCAATGACTTGAGACTATATTTATTGATTTTATATTCAAACACTTACTGCCAAACCCCTTCTTTGCAATGTTAATAAACCTTTTGAAATAGCTTTTTGCATTGGAAATGAGTTTCACAAACATGACATTTTATAACAATATTGATAGAAAAGTGTATCTAACAAATGCATCAAGTCATTAAAGATATTGTGTAATGCAGAAACTCTTAGTTCATAAAAGTCAAAATAAACTTTTTATTACTCAATTTAGATAACTCCGCTATTTGATATTTTTACCGTTACTGTTATTGGTATTCATAATTCACTGTAGAACCAACCTTAAAACTTTTATTATAGTTCTCGAATTGAATTAGCGAAAATTACCAAATTGACCCATCGTAAAACGTGTTTTCCTGCAGTGACCCAACATACTTTTTTTTTCGAAATTAACCTTCTAAATCGCGCCATATGAAGAGTGATTTTGTCGAATAACACGTGTCGATGTGTGGTATAAAGTTGCAATTCACGAAAAAAAGAAGGTGCCACATATGATGATCACTAAACAACCCTAAACTTTTGGATATTTACAACTTTTTGATATAACAAACTGTATTCGTCAAATATTTAACAAACATCTAGCGCATTCGTTAATAAAAAATACCGTTGCGAAGAGCTCTAAATTACGAACAAAACGAACCCAATATTGATATGCTTTTGACGTACCTACGATTTTATAAAAAATGTTAAAGTTTGATATATAAATATATATGTTTTCGTTTTTACAAAAACAACCCTAAACTTTTTGATATAACAAACTTTGTTCGTCAAATATTTAACAAATATCTAGCGCGTTCGTTAATAAAAAATACCGTTGCGAAGATCTCTAAATTACGAACAAAACGAGCCAAATATTGATATGCTTTTGACGTACATACGATTTTATAAAAAAAGTTAAAGTTTAATATATAAATATATATGTTTGCGTTTTTACAAAAACTACCCTAAACTTTTTAATATTTACAATTTTTTATATAACAAACTTTATTCATCAAATATTTAACAAATATCTAGCGCAGTCGTTAATAAAAAAAATACCGTTGCGAAGAGCTCTAAATTACGAACAAAACGAGCCCAATATTGATATGCTTTTGACGTACGTATGATTTTATAAAAAATGTTAAAGTTTGATATATAAATATATAAAGTTTGACGTACGTACGATTTTAACAAAGTTTGTTCAGGTGGTTTTTATAAATATATAAGATATGGTTACTTATATGAAATTGGTCACCTAGATAGATTTTGTTCAGGTGGTTTTTATAAATATATACTTCCCCCGTCTCATATTAAGTGTCCATTTTTGACTTTTTAAAGTTTTTTTTCTTCAACTTTGACCTTAATTATTTCTTTTTATGTTATATGATACTCAATGCAAAATATATGAATGGATAGAGTTTCGAATGTATTTTTCATTGGTATAATTTTCAGTAAGCATTATATAACATAAAGAAAAATATTTACGGTCAAAGTTTATGAAAAAAGAATTCAAAAAGTCAAAAATGGACACTTAATATGGGACGGAGGGAGTATCAAACTTTAACATTTTTTATAAAATCGTAGATAAGTCAAAAGCATATTAATATTGGGCTCATTTTGTTCGTAATTTAGAGCTCTTCGCAATGGTATTTTCTTTATTAACGAATGCGCTAGATATTTGTTAAATATTTGACGAATAAAGTTTGTTATATCAAAAAGTTGTAAATATCAAAAAGTTTAAGGCTGTTTTTGAAACTAAAAGTAAATCACTCTTCATATGGAGTGATCATCCTATGTGGCACCTTCTTTTTTTTCGTGAATTGCAACTTTAAACCACACATCGACACGTGTTATTCGACAAAATCACTCTTCATATGACGCGATTTAGAAGGTTAATTTCGAAAAAAAAGTCTGTTGAGTCACTGCAGGAAAACACGTTTTACGATGGGTCATTTTGGTAATTTTCGCATTGAATTATGGAGCTCGCATTACATGTTTAATTTATCGTGTCATTATTATTTGTTAGAAAAATTTACATAATATAAATAAGTTTTTAAGTCTATGTGCGCGCATAATTTTGACATACATTAAATATGTTTATTTATACTAGCCGGGTACCCGCGCAATGCGGCGGGTACCCGGTAACTAAATATGTGGCGAACAAACGTTGTTCATTTATATGTTCTTTCTAACATAACTTTACAAAATAATGACAAATTTTAATTAAAATAACTATTAACGATACCGGTGCAATTATTTCACATCTAAATAACATAAGGTTCAAATTAAAGAGAGTAACATAAGTAGTTAAAGACATAAATTAAAGATAAACGTCAATACAAATGAAATGTAATAGACATTGAAAAAGATAACTCGTTAACAATATAATAATCGACTAAAATAATTAAGAAACCTAATTGTTTACAAAAAAAAATATATTTTTACCTTAACGATTGATGAAGATTTGACTTATCGAATGATGTAAGCCATAATGTTAGAACCCATTGAAGTTATAAATTTTTAGATTAAAATTTTGAAATGGATTATCAATGTCAATCATGTATATATAGAATTCACAAATCAACTTTTTTTTATATAAAGCAGTAGAGATACATACTATTAAATAAGCGGTTTCAACATTAAATGTTTGTAACCACCTTGACCTTCAACATTAACTTAAAGACCATGATTATGGTCATGTAACCACTATGAATTCATGGAGGAGGTTATGAGATTAATTGTCCGATTAATGCTCATAACTCCTTTTGACCAGGAGTTACAAACTCTTTTAAATGAGCTATTATTAACACATGCTAGTTAAAAAACGTATACATTAAATCTGATGTGAATTTTAAAATGTTTATGGTGAACATTGACTAATGAATTTATATCTTTCCCAAACAAGAAATGTTTTGGTCCCTTAAAAATTTTAAGACTTCTAAAATATAATCACACGGGTACCCGCCACTGCAACGGCGACGGGTACCCTGTGACTATATTTTGCGACGAACAAATGTTATTCGGTTAAACGTTTTTCTAACAACAACTGTCAAAAAATTAGATCTACAAAATAAAATCTATAGATCTATAAAAGAATTATAAAAACCAAAGTGCATAACATTTATGTACTAAATAATTAAATTCTCAAATTGTAAAATATAAATCAACATGACTAACAAACCATGTTTATTTTGTATAAATCGTCAACTTGGATTTTATAATTTCATAGTACAAAAGTTAAGAACCATTTGAACTTTTATTAAAGCTACATCAATATCTAATAACGTTATAGGTTCATTGGTATTTAAATAAATAAATCAAAGGAAATGAAAGAAAAAAGGACAAAAACAGTTGGAAATAATAAATTAAATGTGCTACTCTCAATAAAATTTCTTTTTTCTTTAAGTTCGTCTTCTCCACTGAAGTCACCCCAACCAGTCAACCACAAACTATGGCAGACAGTGGATAATTATATTCGCATCAAAAATCAATTTCGAAAGCAAAAGTAAGTTTCTATCAGACGAAATCATCACAAAACCTCTCTATAACATAAATATGAATCAAAAATTTGATGCCCCTACTTTTTTATGCCTTGGGCCGTCGCCCACCCCTAAGGCCGACCTCCCGTGAATAGCAACATTAGCAATGGAAGCGGCCAAAAGCAATATTAAATGGGAATGATTCTAAGCAAATAAGCAAACTGGGCTTAGTCCTTTTACACATGGCATCCATGCTTCACCATCAAAAAGAGATCAAGCTGCTTAAAATATTCATATAGATCTAACAAAAAGTACATTGGACATGGGAATATTCATACGGATATGCCAAAACCGCTCAAAATCACCAATAAACACACCGAAATCACCTAGCGCACTGAAACCACGTAGTCCACCAAAGCCATGATCATTAGCTTGACAGACGACGGAGACAATGGCAGCGGTAGCGGCTGACGCACATGATGTTGGCAAAGGTGACCGCAGAACTAAACGGTAGTGGCAGCAAAATCTGATATGTGAGACGGCAGAATTTGGTGGTTTGAAGAAAGAGAGAGAAAGGTGTTTGTGTTTTTAAGAGAGATGAAAATGGTTTAATGAATTTTGTTAGTGTGTTAGGTTTTTATATCGAATGAGTATTTGAGTTTGTGGTTTACATTTAATTATATTTAATGGACCGTTACAAATGGATCACATGAATGCATTTAAATGGACTGTTACAAAATAAACCTGTTACGAAATGAAGTGCATGAAAACACTTTAATTTTCAGTTAGGAGGCTTTAAATGACCCCCTTTTTTAAAGCTTTTAATGTTGGCTGTATGCATGAACTTTCCCAAAGAAGTAATTTTTTTTACTTAAAATGTTAAGACTTCTAAAAATAGAATGAGTTAAATGCTTTATAAAGTAGTAGAGATAGAGCTAGTATAGATATATGATGGATGCGGTTACACGTTTGTAATAATCATTATTGATAGTAATGATTATTAACGGTTACGTGTTTTTAATAATAATTATTGGTGGCGGTTATAATGATAAATTAAATAGGCTGTTACAATGTTAATATTGATGACTATCAAAAAAATAATATTTCTTAATAAAAAAATGTTTTTTGTTCTTAATTTTTTAAGACTTCCATTTTAGGAATGTCCTAAATGCATTATATAGTAGTATAGATATGTTACCATGCGTTCATATCCGTGCGTTGCATCGGACTTGTTTTTTGAGAAAAAAATAAACTTTTACTTATGTGAAGCATCGTATAACTTCATACATATGCGTTGCACCAAGCTTGTTTTTTGGGAAAAATTAAACGTACCAACTTTGTTATTTACTTAACTCTCGAATGTAGATGAAAGGTCATATCTTAATCCATAATATAAATTCAAAACTCTCTATTATTTATACCCTCTTTATTGTTGCATGACTTAATAAATTCATTAAAACACATTAATCATTAATACTTAACATTAATTATTGGGATTTTTCTTTCGATAAAAACTTGATATTTAATTTCGTTGAGGTTAACGTGATTTTTGGTATTAAGGCTATATCCCTTATATTTAATATAATATTAATGTTGTATTAATTAATTATTTTATATATCAAAAGTTATAACGAAAGAAACAATTGGGTTTCTTGCAACATCGATTTTATTGCGATGCACGAATTGTGTTTTTGACAAAAAGAAGAATACTTAAACATGTTACAATTTGGGCTCAAGTTAAAAAAGTTAATGTATAGCAAATTCGTGACACTATGCTCAAGTTCACTTGGCATTCATTATTGTTTGGTTTCACACACCAACAATCTCATAAAATCTTTGGCATCTTCACTACTAAACATCTACAACATCACAAAAAGAAATGAATCATTAGACTAAACATATCCGTCACATATTTACAATAAACTAACAAAGTGAAACACAAAATAATTTAAACAAACAAAATCAATTATGCACAAAAAAAGAAATGGTGGATAATATTTTATGTAACTTAAACATATTAAATAAATACACATGAAGAGACTTTTTTAACTAATGACATACCTATTGTCTTCTATTTTTTTGGTTGAAATGGTGAACTTTTATATTACCACAACCAAGTGTTACAATAAAGATAAGAGGAGATTGGACATGCCCAACACCTCAAATACATCAAAAGACATTCAGCTGATCTAATACAACAGTATCAATACACCTTTATCAGATATCAGGAATTACATAAGAAAGCATCCTCTGACAAAACATAGTAGATCTCTGATAAATGCAATCCTTTCAGAAATCATCCAAGTTCACCAATTCACCTACCTTAGCCTCATGACTACATTTCTTGGTAAAGGAGAACCACAGATCATTTAACCCACAACAACCTATGGGGCCCTTCCCAGGCTTCATCATGCAGGCTAAAGCACCCAGACTCATAAGTAGAGGGCTCTTCCCAGCTGAATACATTTCCCTCAAATTTATATCACCTCATGTGTGACAACTGTGCTTTGAGCAGGTTAGTCAAACCGTTGGTATTGACTTGAGTTTCACTATGTGTTATGATAATTATGTGTTTATGTGATCTTATGTGAGTTGGTTACAAATCCATTGAGCGTGATCGTCTCATGTTGATTGAAGTTATGGTTGCTATGAATATTTCATTATGTTCACATTTTAGTGACAATGGAAATGATGGTAAAATTTTATGTGTATACGTATTTATATGTATTTAGATAATAGGAATTCGCGAGGATAGCAAATTTGGTTTAGAAATTTAGTTAATGAATTTTAGTATTATTAAGTTGGAGAAATAAAGTATGAAGTGAATTTATTTTTAGGTATTTAAAACTAGTTTTATTTAGAAGGATGTCTAAATAAATAAAGGTTTTATAAAAATAACAAAATTAAAGGTGTAAATAATAATAAATAAATAAATAAATATAAAAAAATAATAAAAAGGTGTTGTTCGGCCGGTTTAAGAGAAAAAAAGGAAAACTAATTTTAGTAAAAGTGGGATTCTAATTTGGTAATTATAAAAACCTCATTCTTTGCACTATAAATACAAACCCATAACCCCATATTTTTTTTAACGGTCTTAACACTTTCCCACTCAATTATCAACTTCTCCGATATGCCTTTCCGCAAAAACCAAAAAAATCATTCTAGCAGTAACTGCATTTCTTACGTTTTTCTAGATAAACAATATAAAACCTAGGAATTGACACTCACTTTGATATTCAATTAGCACTCTTGACCGATGCTTGTTTATCAGACCATGGCATCTAATCAGGAACTGCAAATGTAACAAAACTGAGTCTGTTATCATCGAGGTGGTGATTGTGATCAATTTATCTGAGGTCTGATACATTTACAGAAATCTAAATACTAAATACAAAGACCTAACTGAAAATGTACATCATTTTTTTATTCATGGTCACTTGTAGTTGAGTGCGAGGATATATTTGAAACAAAGGGAAAGTAGTACCTTATTTCAAAGAATGTACTATTCTACGAAATAAGCGCTGTTTCAAGATCCTCCACCGAAAACTCAACTTTAATATTCGAAAGTGGCCTAAACATATGCAAAGCAATTTACATTTCAATAGCAGCCTCTGATAACGCCTAAATTATACATGTTTTCGGGCTGCGTTATTAGCAATTTATTTGTCATTTCTGACTTGAACTTTCGGTACTCATAATCAAGTTTATTTGCTTTTATATATGTTTAGGGTATGTGTGTGAAGAAAAACGAAGAATACATGAAGATTTGAAGCTTAAATGAAGAAATAACTCAAGATAAAGATCCCCCGACACCTGTTCACTGTTTTGGCCATAATTGGAGCATACGAACTCGGATTGAGTTGATTCAAGCGGCCACGGAAAGAAAATTCAATTATATACAATATGGGAAAACGTTCAAGAGCTGAAGTATTACCAAGATTGCCAGATTTACTATTGAGTACAACACATTTTATGGAGAAATAGTTAATTCGCGAATCTGGTCCATAATCCGTCCACATTCATTCCTAACTTGGTCCCCAAGTTACCTTTACCCTATAAATAGCCCTCATATGAACCTTAGACGGAAATCAATCTCTCACATACAAATCACAGGAAAAGATCCAAGAAAATGCCAAAGTACGACGCACTTTTCTCTTGTGCGCCGCACTTCTGATCAAGTTCCCAAAACCGCCGCACAATATTGTAAGTGCGCCGCACTTTCGTTCAAACTTCCCAAAGAAACGGTTAAGTCCCAATAAATGCTGAGTGCATTAACTCCCTAAGTGCGCCGCACTTTTTCTCAAGTGCGCCGCACTTCTACCCGAAATCAGCCTATAAATAGAGAAGGATTTCTCTCATTTTACACACACTCTCACCCTCAACTCCCCACTTCGTTTCTAACACTTAAAGTAGGTGTTTTTGGTGTTCTTGGCTTGACAAACCAAGAATCCAAACACCCCTTCAAACCACCATCACCACCATCGACTACCACCACTCTCCACCATCAATATCACTAGGTTTTAATCCATCAAGGAAGTAGTAGTGAAGTGTATTTCGAAACTATAAGTTATTGTGACAGAATTGTTCATAGTTTCTGGGTTTTGCTTTGAATATAATAAAGTGTTCTTGGGAAATTCTTATGAAATCACCATCATTTGCTCTTGGAGTTTGTATAATAATCTTTGTTTATCCTTTAAATATGATTTATATATTGTAATTGTTTGGAGTTAATTAATGTTTGTTCGTTACTTCTTTGATCATGGAGTAGTAATCTTGTGTCACTGCTCTTTCTTTTTTTTGTACTTCGTTTCCAATTGGTTTGTTTTGGGCATTATTGTGATCTTTGATATGAATGTTGGATATGAGTTTATTGAATGGCTTTTAAATAACAGGATTTTCTAAGTGTAAAGGCAGAAAGGATACTTATAAACTTATGTTTTATCATTCCACTTACAATATTGATTATAATAACTTATAAAGGCCGAAAGGAATTTTGTTTGTTGTTATTTATCGTATAATCACTAGTTATATTTAAAGGCCGAAATGATTTATAACTTGTGATAACTCTATTTTATAAATTTATAAAAACTTTTCCAAACACATCATTATCCAAGTGATCATTGCCTATACAAACATACTTTAATTCCTTGCTTGAATCATCCTTTTATTGCTTTCTTTGCAATAGTCAATTTATGTTCGTTTTGGTTAATTTGATCCGTGACAATCTTATTAACCTTAGCACCTTAATTACAAATTGTTAAAACTTTAATTCCGTGGAACGACTGGACTTACTACAGCTATACTATACACGATCGGTATACTTCTCCGAGTGTTATGTTTTTAGTAAATCGGTTCTTTCTAGTATTATAAATTTTAAAGCGTGGAAAAATTTGGAAAACAGCACATCAAGTTTTTGGCGCCCCTGCCGGGGAATTGTTTAAGTTGTTATAGTCTTGTTGTTAATTTGTATTTTTTTGTTTCAATTTTTTTTCAACACCCTGTACGTACGTTTTTTGGAAACGGAAAACAAAAAAAAAAATTTCTCAGAAGTACGCCGCACATACTTATTTGTGCGCCGATTTTGCTAAAAACCCAAAAAGTACGCCGCACTTACACCAAGTGCGCCGCACTTTCTACAAAAATTTTCACAAAAAGAATCTGATTTAAAAACTCAAACCCAAACAAACCACCAAATCTCTAGTCTCAGGTATGTGATCATTTGAAATTCTATTTGATTTGATTATACGCCTTGTAATTTTGTTAATATTTAATTGTCATTCGAAAAAAAATTTATTTATTTATCCTTATTTGCTATATAATTAAATTAAAATATATATAATATATAAATTTTAAAAAATATAAAAAAAATATATGAAAATAATTTATTTTATTTTGAATATTATCCTGTTAGCCTTAACTATATATATATATATATATAATTATATAATAAATGCTTTTTGCAAAATGCTGAAGTATGTATAAAGCCCTTATCTTCAGGAAAACAATAGTAAGTCTTGATATAAAGGAAATAAATATTAATAGAAAGGTCTTGTAAATTTAAAAATTATCCAAAATGGAATTCCATTCAGATCGGAATCACACAAATTTCCATCCGAACATTCCTATACGTATAATGAATTTTTCATTTAAAATATTCCATGAGAAGATGTCGAACTGAACAAATTTGAAGATCCAAGAATAATAATCCTCGATCCCGTGTCAGCCTATGTGGGAAAGTTCTAAGACTGTAGCACCGACTCCTAATACTGGCATTATTCAACTCGATGTGATGGACATCCTTTGTTATAATTAGTACTCACTTAAATATGATTCGGGGGAAATAAATTCGATGGTTTATCTGCGGGGCCGATCCGCTGACCACATTCTTGAATTCCTGCAAATCTCGTCAGTTTAAATATGGTGAACTCAAAGTGAAGCTGTCAAACTTATGATCTTTCCACTATCCTTGTCTGATGAGCTAAAAACTCCTGTTAACGATACTAATGAAGAGTCTATAACATCGTGGGAACAAATGAGAAAAGCTTTTATAAACAGATTCTTTCCACCTTTGTTATTTAACCGTCTTTTACTTGAAATCAAAAATTTCTCTCAAAACATATGTAAAAGTCTAACCGAAGCCTGGTTACGACTGAAGAGCATGCTTCGAAAATGCCATGGGCATGGTCTGACCAAAGGAGATATTATTTAAATATTCTATCACGGTCTAGACGAACCCACTCAGGCAATCCTGGACGTAACAGCTAGAGGAATCTTCCTCTACAAAAGTCCAAATCAAGCTTTTCAACTTCTTGAGGACAAAGTCCTTTTTGAACATAATTGGGCCATTAAATCTAAAAACGAACATCATCAAAAATCTGTTGCTTTCGCCGATGGAAGTAATAGCAAGAATGATAAATTTCGATTAATGGAAAAATTGGCATCTCTAACTATAAAAATGGATTCTCAAATTATAATCTTAAATGAAGAATTGCAAGATATGCGTGAGAAATATAATAAGCTTAGAAATGGAAACGCTTCTAAAAACCACATGAACGATGACACTCTGATGTGTGAACGTCATGAAGCAAATTACATTCAATCTGAAGGTTATGAAAACCAAAATTCGTTTTCTCACCGATCCCTTCATGATCCTAATGATTCCGAGAAATCGCTTACAAAATTAAACAATGATGTGAGAAATGATCTCGAAGATTTCAAAAGACGTATCCGTAGCATGAGAACTGTTCATTGGAAACTCTATGACAGCGACGATCGTAAAACTACCGGTATTTTACCCAACAAAAAGTCTAAACCTATCAATCAAGGACCTCAATCTAAAACTGATTTTGAAAAATTAATGACTAAATTCTTGGATGATCAAAGAGTTTCAAATATGTTTGTCAAAAACAATGTTAAAGATATGATTTTAAAGATGAAGCAGAATGAAAAGAATTTTCAAACTATCTTTAAATACATGGAAATAAAAATAGATGAGTAGGAGAAGTCTCAAAACATATTTTTAGAACAAACCGATAGGACTGAACCACAACCTCCTCCTCAAGCTCACACCGAGCATGTGAATGTCGTATTCACCGGGAGTGGAAAGTCCGATGATTCTCCGAAAACTCAAAAAGATTCACCACCTTCTATCATCGTTAACAATAAAATCAAAAAAGGCCACCCAATTAAGACATAAAAAAAGGCTATCACGTGGTAAAAACAAAAGAATATTCATTCCATGAGTATATACCAAAAATACCATACCCTAAATGTTTAAGTGTGGATCATTCCCACTTGAACCGTATTATTAAGGAATCTTAAATCTAGTTAAAGTAATAATAATAATAATAGTAATAGTAAATGATAATAATAAACCTAAAAAACCTAAAACTAATATATATATATAATAAAAAATGTGTAGTTTGATAAGTATGTCACGCATTCGGCCGATGTGTCGCGTATCTCGATTTCTGCATCCAAAAATAAATTTATCGAACTTTGTGGGTGTGTTCGTTAAAAACCCTCACGGGACTATAACTCGTCCTCTTGGGACACCGAAGGGTTTAAAGGCTTGTTGCATATGCTAAATGCAATCGTATTGCCTATGAAAGTGCGCTTTTGTATTTTACAGTTTTTGTAGTTTTGTTTATTTTGCAGACTAAATAAAACAGTGGAGTTGGACTTGGTGGTTTGGCTTTTAACATTGGAGACTTATATAATTGAAGTATTATATTACATGTGGTAGAATACACATGCTTGGCGTTTCGTTTCGCGCCATATCCTTCATAATTCAGCCAAGCACTTATGAGCCCCGGGAAGTTTCAATTTTAGCATTAGATTGTCTACTTAAGTGTGGAGGAAGGGAGCTCTCGCTTACATGTGGTAGAATACACATGCTTGGCATTCCGTTTTGCGCCATATTTTTTAGAATTCAACAGAGAAATTAAGAACCCCGGGAAGTACCGTTTTCCCTTATTTTTCCCTATTTTCCATATTTATCAGTTCTCACATTGAGGGCAATGTTCAACTTAAGTGTGGAGGGGTAGAAAATAGAAAAAATTAATCATGTCCCTCCATGTTTTCCTTGCAAAAATTTTCGAACTTTCAACTAATATTCTCTAGAAAATTTAAAAAATTTAAAAATTTATATATTGCTTTTCCAAAAACTTAAAAAAATGCATACGCTTAGTAAGGCAAATCCAACTGGATTGACATTTTAACTAGCACAAAAATCAACCCACTTAAATTGTAAGGTTCGCCTCTAGATCTTAAGGAATTCGGGTACCCATCTTTGATACCCAAGATAATTTTTGCCTTTAGCTTGTTCGAGTTAGGGTTGAATGCAGTCATATGTGTCTATTCTGTCGTTACGGATGTGTACGTATGGTCTTTGTCGCCTTTTTTGGAACATTGGTATTGGTATAAAGTTATATGAGTGGGCCGGTAATTTAGTAGCTCCAAAACTTGTGCTTGATCATCATTTACTAGACCGCGGTAAGGTTAATTTATAGATAAAGTCGTATGATAAGAGGTGAAATAAATCCCTATGCAATCATGTATCTGCAACACTCTCTTTTAGTGTTGAGATCCCCAAAGTATCCCAAGAGCAAGAAAAATGTGCTCGATGAAGAAGTTTTGTGCCAGCCTTAGTTATCGCAGTATCTGGAATGAAAAGAAATCTTCAAAGAAAAAAAAGAAAAAAAAGAGAAAAGAAAAAATAATAAAAGTTCAAAGTATAAGGCAAAGTTCTGGCACATGGAATCAAGTATCTGCTATTCACCCTCATCATTATCACGTTTTGCCTCTTTGAGATTTCTGTCTAGGTGCTCACGCCGCAACGGGCATGTTTATGTGTCTAGTACAAGCATATGGTAGCGACCTAGATTATGTCTGTGCAATTGAGTGACTTCACAAATATAAAACCCTATCTGAGTGACTCGTGTGAATTCAAAAACAAACACTTTCCCTATGTGAGGTGCTCTGTTATATGTCTATGCCTGAAAAGTTATAAAACTGGTAAACACTTGTTAATGCTAAAATGATTTTTTCTCCACGTCACGATAAATGATCTTGTTTTCTCGCTTTAATTGCTTGAGGGCAAGCAATAGCTAAGTGTGGAGGGATTTGATAACGCCTAAATTATACATGTTTTCGGCGGCGTTATTTGCATTTATTTGATCATTTCTCGTGAACTTTTGGTACTTAATCAAGTATATTTGCTATTATATGTTCTAGGTATGTGTCGTGGAAGAATATAGTGATTAGTGTATGGTTGAATACAGTTTTATATGGAATTAAGCAAACCCATGAGTGAAGTAACTGTTTAATTGACATGATACACCCTCAGTAGTACTAACGCTAACGTAAACCTGGCCATGTAAGTAAAAATTTCTAGCAGCACTAACTTTGCCTAGCAGTTCTAAAGTGTCCCAAAACAGTACTAAGTTTTCATCACCAGCAGAGCACTAACTTAAGATACCAGTTTTAAAACAACATCAAATCCAACTAAAAATAGCTTCACCAAATCCATTCTAAGCATCAATTCTTGAATAACACCTTCATAGATTAAACATTCCAACGCTCCAATCAAAAATTGGAATCTAGGACCATCAAATGCCTTAGTGAGCAAATCAACAACATTTTTATCCGTGTGAATTTTGATACACATGAATCAATCCTCTTCTTATATAAATCAGCTGATGAAGTGTGTATATCGTCAATGTGCTTAGTTTTTTAGTGTAAATACTGATTCCATAGGGACCGGTGGACAATGCAGATATAACAGTACTACTCATTATAATGAAAGATCTAGTGTTCATAAAATGTGTAATGCCATATCAAGTGGCAAGATTGATTTTGGATCCATAACACCCTGTCCACAAACAGCTGGATGCAGTTTATATATTCTGCTTCAGTGGTAGATTGCAACCACTCATATGCTTCTTAGCATTGCATAGAAATCAATATGCTCCTAAGAAATTGACACCTCTCTGTTTGTGGATTTCATGTCTAAACTTGCACCAGCATAGTCACTACTGTCAGAATAAGCCTTCCAAATCAATGGCGAGTCCCTTAGGATACCAAAGGCCGCAAATTAGTAGACACTTCAAGTATTAAATTGAGGAAAACTAAAAGGGGTTGAATATTTACCGCTTTAATTTAAGGTTTATAGTTGTTTGTAATTCTTAGATTCGACATTTTTGTGAATTCAATACTTTGCACAATAAGAAAAAATAAAAGTATATGAGATAACAAAAATAAGACAATAGATTAAGAGTAAGAACAATCTAAACCACTACGCGTTGATTTATAGTGGTTCGGTACGAAGCACCTCTTCGAACCCTTTACTCCACTCTCGGGCACCTAAAATCAATTTTCCTTATCACTATATCAACCAGCTCCTTTATGGCATAGAAAATTGTAAACAACGTTGCCTGTACACTTATATAAACGGCACAAAGATAAATGTCGAGTTCTAAAAAACCTAGATAAACCAATCAATCACATATCACAACAATAACTTCATGCCCTAGTTTCACGACTTCACAACTTCACGACTTCCTTCACAACTTCAAGTCTTCTTCACAACTCACGACTTCACTCACCAAACTATTATATCACAACATCTAACCACTACTTGGTAAATCACCATGATCTAACTATACTTCAAAGATCTTGCCAAATCCTAGCTACTACACACAATACAAGATATACAAATGATTACAAGTTATAGATATAATTCAAAAAGATTGCAACAACACAGAAAGGTATGGATAACTTCTTCACTGAAGGATGGAAGTACTTCTTCTCTTGACTTGAGGAATTGAGCTTGTGATCACTTAGAAACAAAGATTATGATTAAAATGATCAAGGATTTTTAGTTGAGATTGTGTGGAGCTGTTTTAGTAGAACAGAAGAATAGAGTGCAAAAGGTGAGAAAAAAATAAGGACCAGTCCCTATTTATAGGAGGAAACCTGTAGGAGCGTCAACCTATGCCGTCCCCGTGTGAAATAGGTGGGTGGGCGGTCCCCTTAATTTTAAGCAAAATGTGCAAAAATATGTTTGTATTTGTGTATTTTGTTGTTTGTGAATGTGTAGGTACGGATAATGCAAAAATCATAAGAAAACAGTCAAAACCGGACAAACATGGACACGGGAACAGATAGAGTGCACAAGAGCCGGAAGTTTCTAGCAAAAGGTCAACAAAGACAACAATGGTCAACCCACAAAATGCCAAAATCCTTAAAATTCCCAAAAGAGCCTCATTGTTAAATTAAATTCACAAAAAGTCCTAAAAAACCCTAACACCGTTAGTCTTTTTATTATGAAGACTAACGGTCGTTAACTTTTTATAACAAAACTCTTAAAAACCATTTACCCGAGCCCAAGATATACACCGGCCCAATTTATTTTTACCCGAGCCTAGGTCAACACCTTTCACCCTGGGTCAAACAACGTTATAAAAATAAAAGAAAAGGGCGCGAGAATCTGTTTCTACTGTTCATCATCTCCCTCAATTAACCCTGCATAAAAAACAAAGGGTAAATCCCAATTGACTACGTGGCTAAAAGATTCGAGTACTAAGCATTGAGTTGGCAGAGCAAAACGTCATCAAGTGCTCTCATTGGCTAGAATTATCAAGGGGAATGACACGTTGGATGATAACAAACACACCTCTGATGGAATTTTGTACTAAATCCTTTGTAAAAGAAGCACAAGAAGGGAAACAAACCACGGATTGCCACGCTGGCAATCCGTGTGACATACTCATCCAAGGGCTCAAATAAAAGATGCTATTTCAGTTGTAAATGAATGATCAAGATGAAGAGGAGCGCTTAACAAACTTGGGGACCTAGAAGCTTCATTAAGCCACTATAAATTCTAGCCTTCATCACTCACAAATAGGGGGAGATAGTTAGTTAATTTAGGAGTAGTTTAGTGATAGCTTATTGTAATTTTCTAGCTTATTGTAATTTGTAGTTTAATCCTTTGTAATTTTCATTTAAAACGCCTTGTAATATGTTTTTCATCAATAAAAGTTTGCATTTCACCTTTTAAACTTGTGCTAAAATCTGCTTTTACTTAAATTGCAATAATAAGCAATGTGGTTTAATAAGCTTAATAAGTTGTCATATCTACTCATAAGCTAGCTAAGTACTCATTCAAGCTTAAAAAGCTTAAATGAGTTTAATTACTCTCAAATCCACAATCAAATTTACCACAGCTTTTAAGGAAGGGAAGTCAATCATGGAAGGACTTCCATGACCCTACCAGCTTATCACTTGATAAGCTGGAGCTTGTTGATCGCTCAAATGAGCATTTATAAGCCTTGTTTTGTATAGAGGCTTATGTAAGTTCTCAATTACTTTTTATAGCTTTAATATTGCAAATTAGCTTAATACTGCTTATCACTTGCTTATTGCTGTTTAATTTAGCTTATTGTTGCTTATTATAAATGTTAAATGCTTATTATGTCTAATTGTTAGCTTAAAACTTAATCTGCTTTTTATTTCTTTAAAACAGTAAAAAATAAAAAAATAATTGCATTGTTAAGCAGCTTATTGATCTGGCTTATTTGATTGTTGAAATCTACTCATTAAGTCTGATTTTAGCTGTCTAATATCTGGTATTAAAGTTTTGTGCTTAAATTCTCAAAATTATAAGCTAAAAATGAGATTTAGCAACTTAAAGGAGTGTTGGGTCAAGCAATACTAACTTAAGTTAGTACTGCTAGACACTTTTTGGTCCTTTAATTTGATTTAAAACATCATTTTGAGGTTTATAAAGAAAGGATTTAAGATACTTGTAGGTTAAAGTTGTTTTTAAATAAGTTAGCTAATAGAATTTTGAATCTGTGAGGATAAGATTAGATTTTAGTCCATTTTAAGCTCAAATAGATGTTTTATTATTGTAGAAGCTAGTCTAGTAGGTCTGCATTTGAAGATTTATGTTTTGTTTGAAATTGTGTCAATTGCATCAGGTAACAAAAGCAGACAAACAGTCATTTTTAGGATTAAAAATCAGAGGGTAATTTTAGTTTTTAGGACTTGATTTTAAAAACACAAGTAGTTTTTAGGTCAATCTTAATTAGCTTTAGCTTATTTTCTTTTTAAAAGATCATTAAGCTATCTGTTTTTAAGCTCAAAATTAGCATTTTGTCTTTTCAAGCTAAAAGAAAAACTCAGCAAGTACTGGGTAATTAAGCAGTTTTAAAGGAGCTTTTTCATTAAGCATTTGAGTTTCAAAATAGATTTCAAAAGTTGATTTTAGTAGCCTATAGGTTATAGTTAAAGCTAGTATAAGTTAGATTATTACAAGGTTCCATCTTCTTATTAGAAAGTTAACTTAAAAGTTGTCTTAAGGACTGTTTGGTATTCAGTTTTAGATAATAGCTTATTTGAAAATTCTTAGCTTATAGCTTAAAATCTTTGCTTAATCTCTGTTTAAACTTGCTTTTTAGGCTAAAATTTAGTTGTCATTAGCTTTATAAAGTCAGGCATAGCTTATTTTAACTTTTCAAAGAAAATCTAAAAACATAAAAAACAGCATAAGTAGTCTTTTAATTTAGCTTTTTCTCTGCTTATTTGTATTTCAAAATGTCTTATCTCTGCTGTTTTAAGTAGTTTTTAGGATAGGCTTTAAGTAGGTGTAGGGCTTATTGTCATAATGTTCTGTTTAAGTGCTTAAAAATAAGCTCTAAAGTACTCGTTTATCTGTTTTGGTGTGCAGTTTCATCATAAGTGCTATTTTGATAATTTCAGCTTATGGCTTTAGCTCTTTGCTTATTTTTAGCTCAGGTTAGCTTATTAGGTTATTAATAAGTAGCTTATAGCTTATTTGGTTTTAGTTTTAGCTTATCTCAGTATTTAGCTTAGTTAGTTTTGTTAAAAAGTCATAAAACATGCAAAGTGAGTTCTGTCTGTTTAAATAAGCTCTTTTCAGCTTATTTAGTGGTTTTCTAGAAAGTTGTTTTCACAAATGTTTTTTCTTATAAGCTGTTTTAAAATTTTGCTTTTAAAATTTTTCTAAAAAAATATAAAGGAAAGAGGGGAAATCCAGGGTGAGTAATGCTCAAACCCTGGACCTCTACCCTCCTCACCTTTTTATAACACAACACACCAACACACTAACCATCTTGCCCTGGGGTCTTTTTCGTTTTATGTTTGCACATTTAATTCTTTATACACATTTTAGCTCTTTTAGTTTATAAGCTGTTTTTGGTTTATTTCTCTGCTTATTTGATAAGCTGTTTTCACAAGCTTATTTTTCTTAGATTCTACACTGTGCAAGCTACTTTTCATGATTTTTTCAGAATTTTTATAAATAGTTTAGTATTTTTAAACATTTAATTTCATTAAAATCGTTTTTAATTCATAAAAAAAATTAAAAAAAAGTCAAAAAATTATAATTCTTTTTTAGAAAATTTCTTTTAACATTTAGAACCTAGAAAAAATAAATTTGAATCCGTAGGGTTAATATTTTAGAATTTCGTTTTTTAAAGAACGGGATTCAATCCCCGTTCTCATTTTCTTCGTTTTTAAGCTTTAACCACTCTCGGTTTAGAATTTCCTTAGCATTTTATTTTTAAATAGTTATTTAGGATTTAGAAAATCATTTAGGGTTTAATTTTAGTATTCTTGCTTATTTGTCGCGTTTACTTTATTTCCATTATCGTTTTTTATAGTTAACTTTAATTGTGTTTTTATTTACTCACTATTAGGATTTAAGAAAACAAATCATCTTCGAATCAACTAAAGTCATTGTCCAAATAACAAACGGGGTCTCAATTTCATAAATCTTTGGGAAAACGACTCGGTAATCACTTACCGGTTAAACGTGTAGTATTTTTGTAAGACTTTTCCTACTACCTTTGTCCTCAAGGGTAGTTTTAGAATTTTCTATACTTATGATATTATTACGTATATAAAACTATATCCACCAATGGAAATTTTAGATTAGGGTATATAGGTAGTGTTTGATAAAGACTTAATAAGTCTTAATTGAAAATTTGTGAATTAATTAGGTTATTAAAGGTTTGTTTGTTTGTGCTTAAAGTTAACAAATGATTTTTTAGGAAAAGCCATGAGGAGGAGGGTCTCCATATTAAGTCTATGACTTAAATAATAAGTTTACACATTTATCCTCCTACTTTTTCACATATAATCTCACATAACTGCTTTTCAGGGTATAAAAGTAATTTTCTTCAATTCAGACACTTTATTCAGCACATAAAACAAACAGTCATATATCTATAAGCAAACAGACAACATATATCTAGACAGACACTTTAATTTTACAGAACTTAATAAAAAATTAAACAGACAGTCTCTTTTTTGTTTGTAGTCAGACATGTAGTATATGTGTTGGACTTTCATTCTATTTGGTTAATTTTCTTTTTGCGAGAGTTAGATTTTATTTTGCTCTTTGAGTTTTGGAACTTGTTTTATAGTTTTTGGTATACTCTAGCATAGTAATATGTTGTACATGAACATTTAAAGACATTATCGATGTTTTATAAGTTGATAACTATAAATATGGATGTAAAATAACTTCAAAATAATAGAATATTAAAACTCCGATTTACATTTTTTCACTTACATCATAAAATGCAATTTTAAATAAGTTTCGAGTTGCAACACTCAATAAAAATAGTACGCGACATGACATATTTTCTTTCTTTAGTTAATCATGTTATATTTTACCCAACAAAATATATGTAACCCGATCCGTTGATCCGTTGACCCGTTGACTTTTTGACCCATTGACTTGTTGACCCTTTTAGTTTGACGTCCCGACTAAATAAAGGAACCACCTTAAGTTTTGTGCTAGCTCCGCCATGTTAGAGAATTATTGTGTGTAGGGTGTGTGTTAATCCTGGAAATCTTGCTTGTATCGTGTTGAGTTCACTTTCCGTATAAAGTATTTCGACCCTATATATGCCTGGGTTGCACAAAATTTCTATCAGGATAATACAAGAAGAATGACAATTTGTATTCTAGGCACAAGATCACAAATCAAGAACATTAGAGGAATTATATTTGTATGTTTGTAAGTGAAATCACAAATCAAGAACAAATCAAGAACATTGTATTTGTATGTTTTCACTTATATTGTGCAGGTAACGGATAACAAGAAAAGGACAAAATCGAAGCCAAAACGGACAAAAACCGAGCACGGAATGGAAGAGACCGTGAGAAGTCAAAAAGTCAAAGTCAAAAGTCAACACCGACAAAGTCAAAGTCAAAGACGGAGCCGATACCAAAGAAAAAGTTAATAGACCAACCCGTACCCATCTAATGGGCCGGGACAACCCATTAAGCTTTTATTTGAAGACTTATAAGGTTTTGAACCTTATAAAAGCCCAATTCCTTTTTTATAACTGGCCTAACAAAACAGGCCCAAAACCCTTGAAAAAGCCCAAACCCCCTAACTTTGTTAAGAGTTAACAGCCCAAAACATGGCTGTTAAGTCACAAGGACCTTCCATGCAAAACATATATATAAACTCAAGGGGTGTTTTTGCCAAATTCACAAAAACTTTACACCACACAAGGATGATGTATGCAATAAAGATATAAGAGTTGAGGGACTTGTTCTGCCAAACCCCCAAACTTTTACTCGTAAACCCATTTTCTCGCCCTTACTACTGTTTATATTCCCCAAAAACTCCCTTCCCCTGCACCACGACAAACAGTAATTAAACCCATCACTTTCCCTTACCCCACTCCCCCATATAGGTTTATTTTGTTTATTTTGGGTGTTTTTGTTGTTTTGAGTTGTATGTGTTTGTGTATGTTGGTTGTTGTGTGTGTTTTTTTTTGGTTTGTTGATTTTTGTTTTTGGTTGTTTGTGTGTTGTTTTTTCTGTGTGCTTTTGTTTTGTTATTGGTATTTAAAATGAAAATAAATAATATAATTATAATAAAAAAAAATGAAATAAACAAAAAATTATAAAAAAAGAAATCTAAAAATAATAAAAAAAAAAATATAAATATAATAAATAAAAAATAATAAAAAAATATAATAAAAAATAAAAAATAAAATAATAATAAAAAATCAATAAAAATATAATATAAAAATAATCAATAATATTAAAATAAAAATTAAATAGCAAAATACATAATAAAATAATAAAAATAAAAAAATTTAATTAAATAAAATAAATTATAAATATACAAAAATAATATAATATAAAAAAAATATAAAAATAAAAAAAATATAAAAAATTAATAAAAAACAAAAAATAAAAATATAAACAACATATATTAATAATATTAATAAAAAATTAATAAAAATATAAAAAATAATAATATATAAATAATACAATAAAATAAAAAATATAAAATAAATAAAAATATAAAAAAAAAATAAAAATAATTATAATAAAAATATAATAAATAAAAAAAAATAATATAAAATTAAATAAAATAATTCAAAAAAAAAAAAATAAAAAAAAATAAATAACATAAATATAAAATGAATTAATAAACACATATATAAATAATATATAAATATACAATAATTAATTAAATAAAAATATTATAAATAATAATATAAATTATATAAAAAAAAATAATTTAAAAAACATAATAAAATAAAATAAAGAAAATATCATATATAAATAAATAACTCAATAAAATTAATAATTAAACTCGAAGTTGAGCGGATTCATCATAAACGTTTGAGCTTTTGTAATCAACTATAACTTGTTCCAAGGACGAGTTCTTGTTTGATGAGTTGCGGGGTTAGGTTATGAATGACGTTGTTACACAACTTAAGGTTTTTGAGTTTCCTCGATGACGAGCGATGTTCATGTAGTTGATGTTATTTTGCTAGAGTTGTATGCTTGCTATTTGTACCCTTGTATGAGCAAGCAAAGTTGTAAGCAGTGGGTTTCTGATCGTGAAAGTTAAGTGAGATTCAAAGTGTGGCCCTAAGTTTACATGGGAACGTGAGGACCATATGAAAGCTAAGTATAACCGATTGTTTGTTGATGATGATGTTGAACCTATTAGTTAAATCTCGGGACGAGATTTCCCTAACGAGGGGATGCTGTGACAACTGTGCTTGAGTAGGTTGTCATACGTTGGTTATTGACTTGAGTAGCACTATGTGTTTTGATTATTATGTGTTTATGTGATATTATGTGAGTCTGGTTACATATATCCATGTGGCGGATCGTTTCATGGTGATTGAATTTTGGTTTGCTATGGATATTTCATTATGTTCACATTTTAGTGACAATGAAAATGATGGTAAAATTTTATACGTGTACGTATTTATATGTATGTATACGTATTTAGATAATAGGAATTCGCGAGGATAGAAAATTTGGTTTAGAAATTTAGTTAATGAATTTTAGTATTATTAAGTTGGAGAAATAAAGTATGAAGTGAATTTATTTTTAGGTATTTAAAACTAGTTTTATTTAGAAGGATGTCTAAATAAATAAAGGTTTTATAAAGTACAAAAATCTTAAGACAAAATTAAAGGGTTTTTGTGTAAATAATAAATAACAAAAAAATAAAGGGATGTTTGTTCGGCCGGATATGGGAGAAAAAAGAGGAAGGAAAAATAAATTTTAGTCCAACTATGATTCTAATTTGGTAATTATCTAAATCTTTTTCTCTTCACTATAAATACAAACCCATAACCTCATATTTTTTTATAATCGGTCAAACTCAAGAGCAGAAGAAAAGAAAAAAATATTTTTTTTATTCAAGATCAAATTGGTGATTTGAGGTTTCAAGAATTAAGGATCAAGGTATTTTTTAAAACATTATTTGTTTTAATTTTCTTTTTAATTCATGTAACAATAAAGTGATGGATAAATTAGGGTTTCATAAAATCTGTAAATAAATGATGTTAAACTTAATTAGAAGTGTTTAGGGTTTAATTAGAATCATATTGATGTATTCGGTTAGAGTTAGAACGCAATAAAATTGAATTTAGGGTTGAGCAGAATTCTGAGTCATCTTGTTCAAATATTATCATGATTGGTAACGCGATTTTTGATGAATCTTATGTCTATTGATAAGTTCAGCGAGTCTAGTTTCCAGAAAATTCAGCCTCGAAAGTTTTTAAGATCGGGAAGTCATTCAAATGTTGGTTACATTAATAGTTGTCAGATCAGTAAATATGGGTCAGATTTAGGTCATGTTTGTGAGGGTAAAACCTATACTTAAAATTGGAATTAAGCTTAGCCCTTTTACAGTAGTTAAGTTTCATATGTCTATGGAAAATCCTGTAAACATTAGCCTCTAAAAGCATGTCTAAGTATGGTAGTTAGAGTGATATATTTTGGTGTGCAATCAGATCTGAATTAGGACAGTTTTGAAGTTTGATTTTATTTGAGGTAGTTACACATGTAAATAATACTTGGGAATCACAAGGTAGTTAATATACTCATAAATGAACATGGGTGATTTTTGGTATAATTTATGAAGGTCATTAAGTAAGGGTTTTGGGTACGTAAAGAGACACTAAAATTTTGCAATATTAGTTAATTGCAAGTAGCTAGTGTAAAGTGTTAGTAAGATGGTTAAGGTTGGGCATGGTGTCGGGGTGACCCATGTTGGTTAACTAAACCCTTATACATCCATCATATGTGTGTTACATGGACTAGAGCTTTTAGCTTGGTCGCGTGTAACCGTGTTTATTTATTTGTATAGTTGCGTGTAGAGATTTGGAAGCTGCGTTTGAGTATCCAGGTGAGTTTCATAGTCCCATTTTTACTATGTTTTCTTGGGATGGAGATGATGCAAAATATGTTTCAAAATGTTTTGATTCTGTGATTATATGGTTCAAGTTACACATGGACATTTAAGTAGCTATTATATGTTATGTGCTGCATGTTGTATGATGTTGCATTGTTCTTCGCCTACTTTGTGGGCAAGAGGTTTTGCCTACTTGGTGTGGGTATGAACCTGTGTGTGCTACGGTACCAAGAGTCTGGGATTTAGGGATTTCATTCCTCTCCATGACTATTTTTGTTGCATTAGATCGGGGGACACGTTCCGTCCCAATTGAGATTCTTAGTTGCATGAATGCTAGCATGTATAATAGCCAGCTTATTTGTCCTGCCATGTTTTGTTTTTTTATATATAATCACAGTAATTGATTTAAATCTTGTATTGGTGTCGTAAAACCTATGACTCTCACCAACCATTGTGTTGACGTTTTAAGCATCATTTTCAGGTGAGCGTTATGATGGTGTTGAAGTAAATAAAAGTGGCTAGAGAGACCATTAGGCTGCATTGGAAGTTCCCAGTTGATTTTGTTTCGTATTTTGTTGCATGAATTCTTGAATGATTTTATTAGGTTTGTGAGACATTGTCTTTGTATTGATGAGACCCCTTTTTCATTAATACAAGATGTCGTTCTTTTGTTTTCGGTATTGTCATGACACATCGTGTCTTTTATATTAGTTATGCATGTAGTGATTCTCTATTGTTGACACCATTGTGTTGTGATGATATCCATGATGTTACGCCTCGTGTTTCCGCCTTGGCGGGGTGTGACAGATTGGTATCAGAGCCTTTGGTTATAGAGAAGTAGGTGGTTTGGCCTAGACTATAACCTAGGAGTCCTTCATATAGTTGCATTTTAGGGCTTAAGTGTATATGTACGTATCTACTATATTTTCTCGCTACTTAAAAGCTTTAATTTTTCCTATTTTTGCATTACTGCTATATAATATAATATATATACTTTTCATTATGGGGATCTAATAGTATATACCCTTCTTTGTGCTATTTTAGTCATGTCTCCTCCAGCTCGTGCGTCTCGTGCTAAGTTTCATTGGGGAATCGCCTTCGCAACTGGACGCAAGCGTTTTACCGATCCAGAGACAAAGCTTAGGATGAAGCATACGAACCGTAGAGTCCGGATACCAAAAGGACTGTACCCGCGCCGAATTGAAGAAAAGTTGACTAAGAAACAAGTAGGAGGAAAATGGACCCTAGTAAAGGAGATGTTGATGATTTCAAAAGATGGAGAAATCTCTGAATTCCATGAGTACCACTCATCTGGAGAGGAAGAACCAACTGAACAACCAAGAGCTTTAAATAAGTATGGATTTGTTGATCATCCAGAACTCCAAATGAATGAATTTGCTCCGCATCGACTACCCCAAAGAGAAGGCAACACGAATGGTTGGTTGATTGAGGATGAGGATGAGCCTCTAGAACATGAAGCATCAGAAAAGGGGTAGACTCAGATCTTAAATCCACCGCAAGTAGTAAGCCTATGTTAAAGAAGATAACTAAAGTTGATCATGACCGCGCGTCTCGCAACTGTCCGTATTGTTCTAAGTGATTGATATGTTTTAGCTTGTTTTTTTTTCTTTTCAACGTTTGAAGCCATGTTAGGAATGTTATTTTTAACTTTTAGATTTTAAGTATTTTAATAATAAAAGTGATTTTTAGGATTATTCCTTTGTGTTACTTGTTGTTTTCATTTTTTTAAGGTGCTATGTGGTGTGTTTATTTCATGAAGTGTCGTCATAGGAGGGAGTACAACTGTGAAAGGGGGCATCTATAATTATGGTGGCCAACATAATTATACATGCGCCACAACACAGGTGGACTTGCAAGTATGATTACATGGATTATTGTTGATGTGATGTATGTATATATATGGTTATGAAAGAGTATGATAAGATCATAACCTTTATTATATCGTCTAATGTATATAAATTTTTATCTCATATAGAAATGGCTCCATCACGTCGAAGCGGTCCTAGCAACAACGAGGAGAACCCTGACATTGCTGCTATCATCGCGCAGCAATTGCAAACCATTCTTCCTCAGATTGTCACCCAAGTGACTAACAATGTGAACAATGCTAATGGTGGAAATGGTGGAAATAGAGGGAATAATGGTTGTACCTACAAAGGGTTCATGGCATGCAATCCCAAAGAGTATGATGGAAAGGGAGGTGCGATAGCAGTTACCCAATGGATCAAGAAGATAGAGAATGTAATTGACAATAGTGGGTGTGTTGAGAACCAAAGGGTGAAGTATGCTGCTAGCTCATTTGTAAACAAGGCTTTGACTTGGTGGAATACTCAAGTTCAAGCAAGAGATCGCGAAGCTGCAATAGGTATGTCATGGACTGATTTTAAGGCATTGCTTGTAGAGGAGTTCGGTCCTAGCAATGAAATGGAGAAGTTGGAATCTGAGTTTTAGAATAATAAGATGGTGGGAGCCAATCATGCCGGCTAAACAGATCAGTTTCATGAATTAGCTAAGTTGGTTCTGTATCTAGTTACTCCTGAGTCATCACACATCAAGAGGTACATAGCTGGGTTAGCTCCTGAGATTCAGGGAATGCTCCGAGTAACCCAACCAACCACGATTCAGAGTGCAATTCTTAGAGTTGGGATACTGACTAATGAGGTGGTCAGCTGTGGTACACTGACAAAGGGTAATGAGAAAATAAAAGATGTGGAAGAGTCAAGCAAGCATAGAAGTGGGAGAAATGATGATAAGAGGGCGAAAGTAAGCAAAGGGTTTATGGCAACAACTACTCATAAGAATGAGTATGTTGGGCCTCTTCCAAAGTGTACTAAGTGTTTAGCTCATCATCCTAAAGATAGACTTTGTCTAGTGTGCTTCAATTGTCAGAAACCGGGTCACATTGCAAGAAATTGTCATTCACCAATTAAGCAGGTGGCGACGATTAATGCTGTTAGGGGTGGATATGAACCAGGAACATGTTATGAGTGTGGGAGTTGTGAACATTATCGAAATACTTATCCGAAGTTGAATCTAGCACCTAGTCAAGTGGGGAATCGGTTGACTATTGAAGGAAATCAGAACTCAAGGAATAACAAGAATCAAGTTACAGGGAGGGCTTTCAATGTGAATGCAGTTGGCGCTCTCCAAGATCCTAACGTGGTGACGGGTACTTTTTCTTTGAACCATCATTATGCTACTGTACTTTTTGATTCTGGAGCCGATTTTAGTTTCATTTCTACTAGTTTTGCGCCTTTGCTAAATGTGAAATCTAGTTTTGTAAATCCTGGGTATTTGATAGAAGTAGCAGATGGTAAAAAGGTAGAAGTTGATAGGGTTATTTGTAATTGCAAACAAGAGCTAGGAACTTCCATGTTCACTATAGATTTAATACCACTAGGTCATGGGAGTTTTGATGTGATTGTGGGGATGGATTGGCTGTCTGAGCATAAGGCTGAGATAGTGTGCCACGAGAAGGTGGTTAGGATACCATTGTAAAGTGGTAAGATACTTTATGTCCAAGGATAACGTACCTCAGGAATCGCTAAACCCTTAAGTAACATGAAGGTAGATGAACCAAAATTGAGTGATATTTCCATTGTACGAGATTTCGTTGAGGTGTTTCCGAAGAACTTGTCGAGATTGCCGCCGCAACAGCAAGTGGAGTTCGCATAGACTTAGTTCCGGGAGCAACGCCGGTTGAGAAGTCTCCATATCGTCTAGCGCCCTTAGAGATGCAAGAATTGTCTGCGCAGCTTCAAGAGTTGCAAGACAAGGGTTTTATATGACCAAGTCATTCTCCGTGGGGAGCACCTATATTGTTTGTTAAGAAGAAGGATGGTGCACTACACATGTGTATTGATTATAGGGAACTAAACAAAGGTGACTATATTGAATCGTTTATCCCTCTCCCCGAGATATTGAGACCTATTCGATCAGCTACAAGGAGCGTGCTACTTCTCAAAGAAAGACCTTCAGTCGGGTTATCATCAGCTCCGAGTACATGAGGATGATATTCCAAAGACCGGGTTTCGAACGAGGTACGGACGTTTTAAGTTTACGGTTATGCCTTTTGGATTAACCAATGCACCCGCAGTCTTTATGGATTTGATGAACCGAGTATGCAAACCATACCTAGATAAGTTTGTCATCGTTTTTATTGATGACATTATAGTCTACTCAAAGTCTAAGGATGAACATGAGGTTCATTTGAGACTGGTGTTAGAATTGCTGAAGAAGGAAGAGCTATATGCTAAGTTTTCCAAGTGTGAGTTTTGGTTACAAGAGGTGCAATTTCTTGGTCACGTGGTCAACCATAATGGTATTCACGTGGATCCAAGTAAGATTGAGGCAGTAAAGAATTGGAACGCTCCTACGACACCCTCTGAAATTAGATCATTTTTGGGGTTAGCAGGTTACTATCGGCGTTTTATTGCAAATTTCTCTAAAATTGCTAAACCTCTTACTTTGCTGACTCAGAAAAACAAAAAGTATGAGTGGGGCGTAGAACAGGAAGAGGCATTTCAGACTTTGAAAGATAATTTGTGTAATGCTCCAATACTATCGTTGCCTGATGGCATAGAAGATTTCGTAGTATACTGTGACGCATCGAACCAATGATTGGGATGTGTACTCATGCAAAGGGGCAAAGTAATTGCCTATTCATCGAGACAGCTAAAGATCCACGAGAAGAATTATACGACGCATGACCTAGAATTGGGAGCCGTTGTGTTTGCCCTTAAGACTTGGAGGCATTATTTGTATGGTACTAAGAGTTTTATCTATACGGATCATAAGAGCCTTCAACACATATTCGATTAGAAGGAGTTGAATATGCGTCAAAGGAGGTGGATTGAGTTATTTAATGATTATGAGTGTGAGATTCGCTACCACCCGGGTAAGGCGAACATGGTGGCAGATGCACTAAGCAGGAAGGAACGAGTGAAACCTAGACGTGTACGAGCAATGGCTATGACTATTCAATCTGGAATAAGAGGGATGATACTAGCAGCCCAAGGCGAGGCGTTCAAGCAAGAGAACATACTCACAGAAAGGCTACATGGTTTGGATCAACAGATAGAGAGGAGAGAAGATAGGAGTTTATACTTCTTAGACCGTATATAGGTTCTGTTAGTAGGAGGTGTGCGAACAATAATTATAGACAAAACTCATAAGACTAGGTACTATGTACATCCTGGAGCGGATAAGATGTACCATGATCTTCGAGATATGTACTGGTGGCCGGGAATGAAGAGGGACATTGCTATTTATGTTAACAAATGTCTAACTTGTTCTAAGGTGAAGGCAGAGCATCAAAGGCCTTTGGGTTTATTGCAACAACCCGAGATACCTGAATGGAAGTGGGATAAGATCACTATGGACTTTATCACCAAGTTACCTAGGATGAAGAGTGGGCATGATATGATTTGGGTAATAGTCGACAAACTAACCAAGTCTGCTTATTTTCTAGCAATACGAGAGGATTATAGTACTGAGAGACTAGCAAGGCTATACATTGATGAGATAGTCGCTCGACACGGAGTTCCCGTGTCGATTATTTTGGATCGAGATGGACGCAAGTTCTTGTTTTGATTAATTACCGGGGTTAGGTTTTTTGAATGTCGTTGGTACACAACTTAAGGTTTTGGAACTAGTTCCTCGAAAGACGGGCGATGTTAGTAGTTAGTTGTTTATTTTGATTAGGAAGTTGTATGCTGCTATTTGTACCCTTGTATGGGCAAGCGAAGTTGTAAGCAGTGGGTTTCTGATCGTCAAAGTTAAATGAGATTCAAAGTGTGGCCCTAAGTTCATGTTGGAACTTGAGGACCATATGAAAGCTAAGTATACCTGATTGTTTGTTGATGATGATGTTAAACCTATTAGTTAAATCTCGGGACGAGATTTTCCTAAGGAGGGGATACTGTGACAATTGTGCTTTGAGCAGGTTAGTCAAACCGTTGGTATTGACTTGATCTTCATTATGTGTTTTAATAATTATGTGTTTATGTGATCTTATGTGAGTTGGTTTGCAAATCCATTGAGCGTGATCGTCTCATGGTGATTGAAGTTATGGTTGCTATGGATATTTCATTATGTTCACATTTTAGTGACAATGAAAATGATGGTAGAATTTTATGTGTGTACGTATTTATATGTATGTATACGTATTTAGATAATAGGAATTCACGAGGATAGAAAATTTGGTTTAGAAATTTAGTTAATGAATTTCAGTATTATTAAGTTGGAGAAATAAAGTATCAAGTAAATTTATTTTTAGGTATTTAAAACTAGTTTTATTTAAAAGGATGTCTAAATAAATAAAAGTTTTTATAAAAATAACAAAATTAAAGGGTTTTTATGTAAATGATAAATAACAAAAAAATATAAAAAAAATAAAAATATAAAGGGATGTTTGTTCGGCCAGACATGGGAGAAAAATGAGGAAGGAAAAACAAATTTTAGTCCAACTATGATTCTAATTTGGTAATTATCTAAATCTTTTTCTCTACACTATAAATACAAACCCATAATCCCATATTTTGTATATACTCAGTCGAACTCAAGAGCAAATTGGTGATTTGAGGTTTCAAGAATTAAGTATCAAGGTATGTTTAAAAACTTTAATTGTTTTAACTTTTTTTTAATTCATGTAACAATAAAGTGATGAATAAATTAGGATTCATACAAATATGTAAATTTATAATTTTAACTTAATTAGAAGTGTTTAGGGTTTAATTAGAATCATATTGATGTATTCGGTTAGACTTAGAACGCGATAAAATTGAATTTATGGGTGAGCAGAATTTTGAGTCATCTTGTTCGGATATTATCTCATGATTGGTAATGAGATTTCTTATGAATCTTACGTCTATTGATATGTTCATCGAGTCTAGTTTCCAGAAAATCTGGCCTTGAAAGTTTTTAAGGTTGGGAAGTCATTCAAATGTTAGTTACACTAAAAGTTGTCGGATCAGTAAATACGGATCAGTAAATACGGGTAAAACATATACTTAAAAGTTGAATTAATCTTATCCCTTCTACAGTAGTTAAGTTCTATATGTCTATGGATAATCGTGTAAAAATTATCCTCTGAAAGCATGTCTAAGTATGGTAGTTAGAGTGATATATTTTGGTGTGCATGCAGATCCGAATTAGGACAGTTTTGAAGTTTGATTTTATTTGAGGTAGTTACACATGTAAGTAATACTTGGAAATCACACGGTAGTTAATATACTCATAAATGAACATGGGTGATTTTTGGTATAATATATGAAGGTCATTAAGTAAGGGTTTTGGGTACGTAAAAAGACTTTAAAATTCTGCCATTCTGAGTTAATTGTAAGTAGCTAGTGTAAAGTGTTAGTAAGATGGTTAAGGTTGGGCATGGTGTCAGGGTGATCCATGATGGTTAACTAAACCCTTAGACATCCATCATATGTGTGTTACATGGACTAGAGCTTTTAGCTTGGTCGTGTGTAACCGTGTTTATTTATTTGTATAGTTGCGTGTAGAGATTTGGAAGATGCGTTTGAGTATCCAGGTGAGTTTCATAGTCCTATTTTACTATGTTTTCTTAGGATGGAAGTGATGCAAAATATGTTTCAAAATGTTTTGATTATGTGATTATATGGTTCAAGTTACACATGGACATTTAAGTAGCTATTATATGTTATGTGCTGCATGTTGTATGATGTTGCATTGGTCTTCGCCTACTTTGTGGGTAAGAGGTTTCGCCTACTTGGTGTGGGTATGAACCTGTGTGTGTGCTACGGTACCAAGAGTCTGGGATTTGGGGATTTCATTCCTCTCCATGACTATTTTTGTTGCATTGGATCGGGGGACACGTTCTGTCCCAATTGAGATTCTTAGTTGCATGAATGCTAGCATGTATAATAGCCAGCTTATTTGTCCTGCCATGTTTTGTTTTTTTATATAATCACAGTAATTGATTTAAATCTTGTATTGGTGTCGTAAAACCTATGACTCTCACCAACCATTGTGTTGACGTTTTAAGCATCATTTTTAGGTGAGCGTTATGATGGTGTTGAAGTAAATAAAAGTGGCTAGAGAGACCATTAGGCTGCATTGGAAGTTCCCAGTTGATTTCGTTTCGTATTTTGTTGCATGAATTCTTGAATGATTTTATTAGGTTTGTGAGACATTGTCTTTGTATTGATGAGACCCCTTTTTCATTAATACAAGATGCCGTTCTTTTGTATTCTTGAAAGGTTGAAAGTAGGAATCTTTTTGACATCTTTTTAACATCTTTTTGGCATCTTTTTGGCATCTTTGCTCATATATAAACCTCACACACACCGAACCATCACATATCAAAAAAAAACACATATTCGCTTATCTCTCTCTATCTCAATACTTATCATCTTTATCTCTCTTAGCCTATTAAACACACCCTAACCGCCGCCACCACCCTATGACTCAGCAAAACCGGAACCCTCCTCCACCACCATCCCTCCTCGCCACCGTTGTCGTCACCAAACCGCCGTCGTCATCAAACTCGTCGGAAAAATTAAACTCGCCGAAAAAATCAAACTTGCTGGAAAAAAAAGCACCATTGAAACCACCACTCCGCCGTGAGCCCAACCACCACATAAAAGAGACTGCCAAAACTCACGGCCGTCAAAAAAGGTTTTTAAGATATGAGATATTTTTTGAGTTTTATAATATATCT
>BQNB010024687.1:0-60441 GCA_026074375.1 Tanacetum coccineum
TTAAGCATGTTTTTCTCAGGTGAATTAGATGCTTGGACTATCTGATGTGCATTGGAGTCTAAATTGACAAGATTTCATATGTGGATTTCTATAAATGATCAAATCTCGTTGTGTCGCTTTCAAGCTTTTCATTGTGATGCAATTATGGGACAACTATTATTTTTGTAGTATACAAGATATCATAACATAAGCAAGAGATGATGGGTTGGCTACTTTATCTTAGAGAGAGAGAGTGGTCTTTCTAGAGAGAGAAAGTGAAAGATAATGTATTAGCTTAAAATGAACAACCAACCCCTTCCCATGGGTGGGAAGGGGTTATATACAAGTGTTTGTGAGCATTATGGGCTTGGATATGGGCTTACACTTGGGTAAAAGACCCGACCCAATACCAAAAGCCATACGCTTACTTTCTAACTACGAGCTATGCTATACTAAACGATACACGGGGGTGACCGAGTCTTTTTCATAATCCTAACAATCTCCCCCTAAGGGAGGTCACCCCAGAAAATACATTCTGAATTCTAGCATTCTACTTCATTGACCTTCTGTCTGTAGCTCGAAGTCTTTGATTCTTCAATCTTTGATGTCTTTGTACATTATGTAGTGAAATTTGAGACTTGTCTCTTAGGCTTGTGCGATCTTTAAGTTTTCCTTAAGATCATTTTCATCTTTAATCTCTTGATCATCCTTGTTAAGTAGCATTGCCTTCATGTGATTTTGTGACCTTCGGACCCACATGCTCACACTTTTCTTGATCATGATACTACTTCTCAGAGTTGCGGAAGCTGTGTTGTAGGTCATTCAGTTGTCATGATGTCTTTACTTGGAAGCATTAAGTGTGAGCATTGGGTGGTGAATTGACTCCACTGGAACGAGGTGTCTCCATCTCCATCTTTGCTTGATCCTGTAATAAAACAGTTAGCAATAAAGCTTGTGGGTGAATATGGCTTTGTCATTCGCCCGAGTCTGGTTGGATTAACCTCCGGATCCCGTGTAGGACCGACCTGAGCTCGGTAATTCATCTTGAGAAGAATCTCCTTGACATGATTTCCAGTATAAGTATCAGATCATCTGATGAGTAACCATCAAACTCTCCATACTTGCCTGTTCTCTGTATCGGAACGTCTCAAAGCAGACAACACGATAAGAAGTGTAAACGGCTAGTTACTATCATTTTTTCTGCCGAATTAAAGATAAAAAATTGATTTGAAAATCAATCGACGTGTTACTTGAGAAAGAATTTTTTGTGACACATCGATAGTGTTTTATTGCACAAAATCAAATTTTATCAGAAATACATTTGCTTTGAAAGATATACACAGTCAATGTGCTCGAAAATCATTTGTTGAGCACATCGAGAGGTTTTCCAAAATGATCCGTCAATTCACATCCTGGAACAAGTTTGATTCACAAGGAATCGCACCATCGTTGCTTTCCATTTGTCACAAGCTTAATCCATAGTGGATCTCACATGTCACCTACCAAGAGCTTGTTTGATGTTGGCTCTAGAAGGATTTCCATCTTCATCGTGAGTACTTTTGTATCACTCGGATGTTCTGGCAATACCACGAGGATAATGCGAAGGACTCTTAAAATCTTTACTTGTTGTCACAGTGTGTGAGAAACAAGCACATTATGGATAAGTGTCCTAGCGAGACTTTTTTTGGATGATCTCAAGGCTCTAGACTCAATAGTGCATTTTTGGTTTTAGTGGTCGGAGGCTGGAGCGGACTGCCACCTTTTCAATATCGACTAACTCGGAGTGAGTGAGACGATAGAATTGTATTGATCTCCGTGAGAAATGAAACAAGAATCCTTTGAGGGATCTTGAGTAGCTAGGGGAGAGGTTGAGCATCTTATCACGGGTCCCATGATACTTTGTTTCAATGTCAACAATCAACCTTTGATTCCTGACAGCATATGTAATGACCCGTTTTCTGCCTAATTTTAAGGAGGGCTGCTTTCTTTTCACCCTTTATCTTAACATTTCTTTTTCATTCTTCAACCCCTTCAGTGCTTACCGAGACTTCATTACTAGAACCTTGTTAGGTTTATTCCAGTATTAGCTCCATCTCAGTCCGCACTATTCCCTTCTTCTCACATAACTCCTTTTGTAATCATACCTAAGGACTTCTATACTAACTAGTGGATTTCCCTGTAATCCTCCGGCTCTGGCGGGATCATGGGAACATGTACCTAACCATACCATCCTTATAACTCCGATAAAGTAAATACGGGGTCGGTCTTTTGGTACTGTTCTCTTCGCCATCACCATTCGCTCCCCCTTAATATGTGCATCGATATTCGAAAAAGTTTAGCACATATGGAGGAGCCTACACTTGAGTTTAACAGATCACATTTTATATCAGATTTTCATAATTAAATCACATTTTCTCCCCCGAGCAAAAATTTCAAATCCGTTGAGATTTTGGGTCTCAATTGATTTAAGTTTAGGAAAATTTGGGAGAAAGAGTGTCAGGTTTATAATATCCGAATGTGTATCATATAGTTACTTAATATACAAGCCTAAGTTACAGTTTTAGTCACTACAACATACTGTACAGATTACAACAATGTATATATATTAGACTACCCCTCATTCGGTTCGCTTCAGTAACCGGTAGTCGCCTTCTCGGATCCGTCCACCCACAAAGCTCTCCAGATTCCGAAAGATACGTCGTGTCTTTAGCCTTTTCTGGATAGCGAACATGAAGTCCTTGCTCCTGTCAACATCTTTCTTCGTCCAAAATCTGGTGTTCATCCCTGGATTAGTCCTGTTGATCTGGAATTCCTTGACGCGATAGTCCAACGCTTCATCAATCTGTTGCAGAGTGCCATCACTGAACTTGTGTACTTCATTGAACCTCATGATCATCTGAACCCCGTATCTGTCTCGGAATGTAACTGCCCTTGGAGAGTCTATGACTGTGTAGTCATGCTTGAACTCGAATCTAGTGGCTTCCCATCGAGGTTTGGTGAGATTTATCTGTGTCTGGTAACTCTTTCCGAGATGAAAAGTCTTCTACACGTTGTCTAATAACCAAGTTTCTGGTCCATAGGTTGACAGCTGTAGTGAGAATCTTTTTGTCTTCGGGTGATAGGTGGTTCAAGTGACCTTGAAGATTTAACAGGTACAGATCTTCAAAGTCACTGGGGTACATGTGTTTGAAGTCCCTTTCCGCTATAGTATATTCTTTGAGGTCAGCTCGACGAAGGACTATTTTCTTCATGTAGTTGTACCCATACATTGAAAAGACTTCGATTCGGACGACGCTTAAATAGCAGTGAGTCCTTACTGCTCGGCGGGACTCCTTCAGATGAGGAATCGGTCAATGGTAGGAATCGTTGTCGTTGAACCACCAATGAGAGATACCATACATAGCTGCAATGTCATACTTACATTCCTCTGCACTCCAGAACTGATCAGGCACCAGTTGTTCCAATCCAACATCAGGATAATATGCCGCCTTCATCTTTGAGATTGACAAGGCCGGTCTGCCAACTTTGCGACCATATCGTAGATACTCCAGGTCTTTGTTGAAGAAGAAGTCCGGTTGAATGGTTACATGGCCTGGATCACCTCCCATGAAGTGGCTTGTCTGAAGTTGTACCTGATGATTGCAATCGTCACTTGATCTGTAAGAAAGGTTTGTGGCATGCTTCCATTTGGAATTGGAGATGAAATCACGTCAGGTGAAACCACTTTGATGTAGATTTCGAATGCAGGGCCTTCCAGATCCTTGGGAGTAAGTTCAGAGAGTCCTCGCTGTTTACAAAACCAGTCCATAAATGTCGCCATATCCCCGGTTTGAGCAAGTAGCGAGTTCTCTTGTGGAGGCTCATATGTCGACTTCAGAGAAGAGGCCCAGTTGTTTGTTGGCATGGACAGATCAGAAGATGGAATAGTCCAAGCAGGTTCTGGAGTGGACGGTCTGTCTTCAGTTAGAGGTTTCCACCAGCTTTGCCTAAGGTTGACTGTAGGAACATGATCACGTCCGACCTCATCATCACTAGAGAGTACTTGTACATCTGCAGTGGTATCCTCATCCATATAGAGATCGTCAGGAATCTGTGCGATTGACGGCTTAGTCTGGGAGTCAGTCGTTGTCCACGCAGAGCATTCAGCTGATGCAGCTGTCTTTGAGGAGCTCGGGGCTGCAGTGCCTGTTGACTGATCTTCCTGACGAGTGGATGAGACTGGAGGTGGTGGAGGAGGAGCTTGGGCCAGAATCAGAAGCTCAGTTGTGCCAGAAGACGCCTGATGCGCCTGACGGTGGTGGAGGAGGAGGTGGTGGTGAAGGGGGCGACCCAGGGGAGGCTTTTGGGGAGAGTCTTGCTATCCTTTTCTTCTTAGTTTCCACCTGAGCCTTTTTCTTCAAACGTCCTCATCTTCATCACGATGGATGAGCCACTGAGTGCGTCAATTTGCTAGTCGGGGTTCAGCATTCCCTTGTTGTAGTTCTCCTCCAACATGCGTGTGAGCAGAATTTCTCATGTCAGCGTAGGGAGATCCCTGAATCGAGCACAATAGGGGAGCTCTCATTGCATGCTTTACAGATGAACTAACCACCTCCTTAACTGAGTCTTCAATTTTTCGGTCAATCTCATATGATTCAATAAACTTCGTCGTCTGTTCTCTGATCATGTTGGTCCAATCCATGGTTTCCAACTTGCGGATCCTGGTCCCCTGTTTTTCTAACCGTGATTCCAGAGCTTGATTTTCATCTTCCGGTCTACGCTCATGTGTTGCACTCGAGTTCACCATGCGCTTAATGAGACAGCGACTCTGAATGAACTTTGTTAAGTTGAGGTGTAGTAGAAGTGTTCCCTCGAGTATGTTTGTTTTGTTGCTGCAGTTGTGATTGTGGTGGTTGGTAGAGGCCAATGAACATTAGGTGAATGAGGTCTAGACACGAGATCGATCACTGGAGATGTCATCGGAGGGGTGATAGAAGTGTCTTGCCGAATAGTGACGGATGCCATTGATTCAGCCTCAGTGTCAGCTGTTGTCTTCTCATTATCGGCCTCAGACGGTTTGTCATTCAAGAATTGATCACCAAAGCTGAAATCTTTGGCGAGATGTTGTAAAGAAGACAATGTCCCTGTAGAGCTGACAGGTTCTTCTGGTATCACCTGTTCATCTACCGTGAGCTTCAGATTCTTATGCACATCAGGGTATGCCGAGGCCGTGAACCCTTCATCCATATGCTCAGGTTGAGGTTGACTGGAGGGACCGGTGATCTCAACATCCGAGAGTTCAAGGTTTGGTCCAGCGAGAACACTCGGAGTTGGTAATGGTAGAGATTCAGCAATGTTAGTGTCATCAGGGTTTGGTCCAGCCTGGCCTTCATCACGAGTACCAGGGGCTGATCCAGCCTGGCCTTCATCTAGTGTACCATGGTCTAATCCAGCCTGACCTCCGTCATGATTTCCACTTCTACCCACGGAAGGCCTTTCTTCATCAGACTCCGTATCACTGCCAGATAATCCGAGTTCAGCATATAGAGAGGAAGTCTCTTGGTCTGCTGATTCAAGTGGTACGGGAGTATGTCTCTGAAGGATATACGTTTGGCCCGTGCAGGTTTAGACGTCTTGGCTTAAGATTTAGAGACTGTTGATTGCTCAGTTGCCTCTCCTACTTTCTCTTTCCCCTTTCCTGGCACCTCTGGTAGTGGTTGAAGTTTCCCAGTGTCAGGTTCCCTGATAACCACAGGAGGAAGAGGACCCCTTTGAGTTGGGTATGCATCTGTTAAACTTTCTTGCAAAACCTTTTGCAGTATCGCCTCCTCTGTGTCTTCAAGACTAGGTTTAGCAGCAGGAACCCCTTCGTCAACGAATTCATCGACCAACCGCTTAGAACTCTTAGCAGTTCTCTTCTTGACCACTTTCCCTGCCTTAGCACGTTTGGCTAGTGGATGATCCTCAGATGATTCTGACACAGGTTTGCGCTTCTTCTCCTTAGGTTTGGCCGGTGTATGTTTAGACTTCTTGGTTTTAATTTTAGAAACGGTTTGTTGCTCGGTTGCCTTTGGTTTTGTTTGTTTGATAGGCTTGGTTGGTTTTGGTGCAGGAGATTCAGGATCACTTAATTCCTCACCCGCGATGTCCGTGTGCTTTGTAACCTTTTCCAGATAGTCATATAGTAGTTGCTCCTCGAATGACATTATTGATGAGTTCATTCGGTATTGTCATCCCAAAGACCTCTTGTTTGCTTCCCTTAGCACTGAACTTAAGATGACCTAGTACAGGTTCCTCAGTTGGCAAATGTAGTGGAGACTCGGGTCTTGGGTGGAAGTTGTGCAGACGTTGCAGGTGGAATATGATCAATTTTGTGAACCTGATACTTGGAATAAGAATAAGAGTTGCTTTCTTCTTTCCCAGAGTATGTTGTGCCAACTTCCTTTTGTCTTCTGTGAAGGTGTTCCTTCCTTCCTTTTACTACTCTCTTCTCTTCTCTCACTAACAACACTTTTTTGGATGGATTGAGTGAATTCCTCCCACATCCTTTCAGCATAGTCAATGTGAGCTCGATTGACAATCCCCCAAAGAAATTTGTAGCACTGGAGCTCTCGGTCTTTCAAATCCAGACGTCTTTCCCGTGAGGCACAGATTGATAATGGTTGCTAGTGCCCTCCACGGTTGGAACATGTCATTTGTGGTGACATTAGACAAGTGCATTACTTCCTTTGGATATCCCAACTTATTGACAAAGTCAACAAGGGTATCAGGAGTTGGAGGAGAAGAGAAGGCCGGTTTTGTCGACTGGTGTTATTTGAAGAGCATCTCTGAGTGTGTCTTGATTGAGATTGAACCATTGCTCGTCCAGTTGACACTTAAAACTTCCAGCTTTACTGTCAAAACGAATGGTATCCCAGAATTGCTGAATGTAGATAGCAGGTATTGTTGATGACGCTGTAAAAGCTCTGAAGAAGTTAGTTTGCTTGAGAATGTCCACAGCAATCTTGAAAATTGGACTGCGTTGAGATTTT
This sequence comes from Tanacetum coccineum, assembly GCA_026074375.1. Lineage (NCBI taxonomy): Eukaryota > Viridiplantae > Streptophyta > Magnoliopsida > Asterales > Asteraceae > Tanacetum > Tanacetum coccineum. The sequence continues at coordinate 6,990 of BQNB010024687.1, forward strand.
TCTTCATTCAGATAGCAGTTGCTTTTCCCAATTGGCACCCATCGATTGCGAGGCACGATTTGTTCATCAGTACGGACGGGTGAGGCCCTTGCAAGAGCTTGTTCAGTATTAGCCATTGATTCTGCAAAGTTACAATCATAGACGAACGAGCATGCAGATAATGGTTGTTAGATGAGAGCAAATGCACGGAAGTTAAGCATGTATGCACAATATCTAAACGCAAGGATTTTGACATACACAGACTCAAAACGCAGGTATCAAAACGCAGTCATTCTCAAAACGCAGTCATACTCAAAACGCAGTCATTCTCAAAACGCAATCATACTCAAAACGCAGTCTTAGTCAAAAACGCAACTAGGTCAAAACGCAATCATCCACAAAACGCAATGATTATAATATTCAACACAAGTCAAAACGCAACCCTTTTAGAAAATTTTGAAAAAGAGGGTTCCATATTTTAATAATAAAATTTCTTCAAATCAAAACGCAACGAGTTGCGATTTGAGCCTGTTTTGTATCATATAATCAAAACGCAATCATATATTATATCATCAAAACGCAACATGAATTTTGCCTTCAGAATCATAAAACGCAACAACAACATAGCCACAAAACGCAACATGAATTTAGCCTTTAGAATCTAAAAGCAACAACAACATAACCACAACGCAACATGAATTTTAGCATTTAGAATCCTCAAAACGCAACAACAAATATAACCACAAAACGCAACATTAATTTAGCCTTTAGAATCCTAAAACGCAACAACAATATAACCACAAAACGCAACATTAATTTGGCCCTAAAACGCAGCATGAATGCCCTAAAACGCAGCATGAATCCTTGTCAACTCGCAACCTAAACTTATTCTAAAATGGTAATCACTACTCGAAAATTATAGGGACATTTAATGTACGGGGCGGGGAATCAATTTAGGCATTGGAAAATCATCTAGCATTCAAGAAAACGAAAACCCAATAATTAAACACACTAACCCTTGATTTCGAGAGGTCGTTTAGCCGATGATCTAAGCAAAGAAATGCTTTAGAAATCTCAGATCAGTCAAAACGCAACGAGAAAGAGATTTGAGAGAGAATCGCAACAGGTTTGACTTGATTTTGTGATATTTGACCAAGTCAAAACGCAACCCCCCTTTTTTGTTCAAAAAATTACACTTTCAGCAGTTGGCATAATTGGCCCTTCTCTTTCTTTATTTCTTATAATGCAAGATAAATTACACTAATGGTCCCTCACTTTTCATATTTCTTTAGCATTTAGGAACACATAGCAACTAATGGATTGAGTAACTTTTAGGAAGTGACACAAATGGTCCTACACATTTAATGAACCTAGGATGCAAGTAGCAAATAGCTCATAAGACCCTAAACATGTCATAAATTCGAAAGACCACTCTCCCCCTCAATCAATGACCCGTTTTCTATTTAAAGAGCTGTAGTCGTTGATTGAGTGTCAAATTTATGAAAAACCAAGTCCGATTACTTTTCAAAAAATCCGCTTTAAACCACCACGTGAGATCCAAATAATTTTCTGAAGAATCATAGACGGAAAATTATGAGGATAAAAGAAGACTTCTCTTCTTAATCAAGAAATAATGCACTGAAGCGTACATTAGATCAAGGTTGCAAGGATATAAGATAATCCTTGCCCGGGAAAACTTAATCACCCGTTGTTAGGAACAGCCGTCTTTTTGGCGACGAGCTTTCCTCATTTTGAAAAGCGGGTTGCAGCCTGAAATAACTGCAAGCCATTTAGACATGTTTTGAAAGGTTTAAACTTCCGTTCGAGCTTCATTTAAAGACCCGTGTCATTATTGAACGACATTGCTAGGACCGTAAATGTTATCGATAAACGAAAGACATGTCTTGAAGAAAAACTATTTTTGGGATTTTCTATTTTCTGATTTTTGTATTTTCTTTTTGGATTTAAGTATGTACATATTTACAAAGGATACGTGAGAAGCCAATAGTTATACACCTGATCATCCTGGAGACTATTTGAGCGTCTCCGCTTCATTACACTTCATGCCAAGCCTGGGAGAATGAATTCGAATCGTTCTCTGGGCAGCGCCTTAGTGAATATATCTGCCAGTTGATACTCTGTCCTCACGAAATACAACTCAACCACTCCTTTTTCCACTTGTTCTCTGATGAAATGATGTCGGATGTCGATGTGTTTAGACCTGGAGTGCTGAACGTTGTTGCAGCAAAGAGCTATGGCACTCTTGTTGTCACAGTACATAGGGATGCGATTGTATGCAAAGCACTAATTCTGATAATTGAGACCGCATCCATAGGATTTGGGCACAGCAACCAGACATCGCGATGTATTCAGCCTCTGTAGACGAGATGGACGTGCTAGTTTGCTTCTTTGATGACCAGCTGACTAACTTATCACCAAGGAACTGAGCACTGCCAGATGTACTTCTGCGAGTGTCCTGACAACCTGCATGATCTGCGTCTGCGTATGCTGTTAGTGCCATGGCGGTGTCTTTCGGATACCAGCCCATATTTGATGGATCTTGGGAGATACGAAAGACCCCGTTTAAACTGCCTCAAGGTGCTTTTTAGTGGGCCTAGATTGATATCTAGCACACATGCACACAGCACAATACAAGGTACCAGGTCTACGGCGGCTCGTGAGATTTCATCAGGAACCCAATCATGCTGCGTTACTTGGTCTGGTCACCGGGGATCATGAGGGTCCTCATCCAGATTTGTTCGCTCCACCATAGGAGTATCAAACAGGGTCACTTTTATTGAAGATCATTTCGTTTAAAATCTCATTGCATAATTAGCTGATTTATGAAATGCTCTAGGATTTTGAGAGATTTGTAACCCTAAGAAAAATGATATTTGACCCATCATCGACATTTGAAATTTAGAACTCATTTCATTAGAAAAACGGTCACAGTCTTTGGGGTCGGTCGAGGCAAATATGATATCATCAACATATATTGAACTCATGAAGAGTGTGTTTGCTGTTTTGCGAATGAACAAAGGTGGGACGACGACACCCTTGGAGAATCATTTGAGCCAGAGAAACTTGACAAAGTTGTCATACCATGCCCGGAGGAGCCTGTTTCAACCCGGTAAAGTGCTTTCTTCAGACGATAGACATGATGTGGATGTCTGGGTCAACCGAAGCCTTCCGGTTGGTGGACATGACTTCTTCTTTGAGCTCCACCATTTAAGAATGCGTTTTTACGTACATTTGATACTGTCATGTTTTTGCTGGCGGCATGGCAAAGAATTCCTGATTGCTTCTAGACGAGCACCGGGGCGAAGGATTCTTAAAATCTAGACCTCTCTTGACGAATCCTTTTGCCTCACAAGACGTGCCTTATTTTTCACACATGACCTTACTCATCAAGCTTCACTTTGTAAATCCACTTGAGAGCAATAATCATGGCACTGTCTGGAGGTGGTACTAATTCCCATACGTCCAGTCGATCAAATTCATGGATTTCGTCTTGCATGGCTTGAAACCAGCAGTCTTCAGTAGCTGCAGATTAGAAGTTTTTCGGTTCGACTTTGGACAGTACAGAGATGTAGAAAGCACCACAAAGCATCCGTAGCAAGCTGTTTTCTAGAGTGGATACCGGTCTTGAGGGGTTCCCAATGATGTTATCAATAGGATGAGAGTCAGTCCATTTCTGGACATGTTCATGATGTTGAGTGGATTGGCTGGATTCAGGTATGTTGATTTCCCCAGATGATGAAGCTTCAGAGTTATAGTCTGGGGCGAACTCATTAACAAATGGTTCGGGATCAGCTGCAGCAAACGGATTAACTTCGGGTTGGCTCACATGCGGTAGGAATGACGGGATTGGATTTGTGGATAACTTCGGTGGATTAAATACTCATCAAACATGGGTTGGAATAGCATCTCCAATTCTTTATTCGTGGGAGGTGCAAATGGTATAGCAGGAGCCAGATTTGGTACGAGCCCTGAACTGATAGGTCCAGGCGTCAACAGGATAGGAGTGGGTCCTGAACTGAATAGTCTCCATTATTTGTCGGGTCCTTTTGTTGTAAATTCTGTACCCCTTCTTGTTTGGTGCGTAACCAACAAAGATTCCGATATCAGCCGATGGTTGTAGTTTCCAAGATTCTACTGTATTTGTAGGTACAAAGGCTCAAAGACTCGGAAAAATGTGAGATCAGGCTTCTTATTGTGTACTAGCTCATATGGGGTTTTCTCGTGACGTGTGTGAATAAGGGAACGGTTTTGGGTGTAACAAGCAGTAGCCACAGCTTCGGCCCAAAGAAACATCGGTGCCTTGGAAAAAATTAACATTGTCCGTGCCGCCTCGACAAGAGTACGGTTCCTTCTTTCGACAACGCCGTTCTGCTGTGGAGTCCTTGGAACAGTCTTTTGATGAAAAATGCCTACCTTTTCATAGTGGTCATACAATGTTTTGTTTACAAATTCTGTGCCATTGTCGGTGCGAATGAATCTTACAGTTTTGTTGAGACCGACTTGAATTTGCGTCAGAAATTTGATGACAACTGCAGGGGGTTTCATCCTTGGATCTAAAAACTTAACCCCCACGTAAATCGGAATATCATTCGAGATGACCAAGATATATTTCTTCCCATTAATCGTTTGCACACGCATCGGTCCACATAAGTCCATATGAAGGGTGTTTAGAACTTCCAAATTGGTGTTTTCAGTTTTGGGTTTGTGGGTATGCTTTTTGCTCTTTCCTAATTGACAGGCAGAACAAAGATGATCTTTTTCAAACTTCAATCTAGGTAAGCCTCGAGCAAGGTCTTTTCTTGCAAGATCATTGATAGTACCGAAGTTCAAGTGGTTTAAACGCCGATGCCATAACCATGATTTGTTCTTGGAGGCCTTTGATAGTAAGCAAATCGGGGAGGACTTCATCATGTCTTCAACAGAGATAGTGTATAAATTAGAGCTACGGGACCCTTTAAGTAATTCAACACCATCCGTATCACGAACATAACACGAATGCTTTCTGAAAGCAACCTCCAAATCTGAATCACAAAATTGGACCGACACCCCCCCCCCCCCCCCCCCCCCCCCCCCCCCCCCCACGAGAACAAATTATGCCCCAGACCCTTCCACATAGTTATACCCATGGGATGATTACACTCTTCACCAATGACCTAATCTTTCCATAACCCATAATAGCACCAAAGTGATCATTCCCGAATCTAACTGTCCCGATAAACTTTTTCATGAAATTCCTGAGCCTTGAGCGATCCCCCGTCATTATGTTTTGAGCGCCTGAGTCCAATAACCAAAGGCTTTTGTACGACCTGCATTTGAAAAAACAGACGAAGATGGAGCGTTGGAAAATTGGATCCCATGTTGGTGGGTTACCGATTGGTTAGACAAGCAATGGCTGACATTCTTGTAGTTTAGTGAACCTGTTAAAGGGCACTGATTTTCTTAGGGTTGAATGTTCTTTTCTTCTGTGGGTCTCCATTTGATACAATACATTGATAGTGTTTTGCCAGTTGGTTTCCTCACTTGTGTAACTTGCTTTGGTTTCCAAACTTGTTTGATGTGTTTGGTTTTCCCTACTTGTGTAACTGGCTTAGGTTTCCAAACTTGCTTAACATGACGCACAACAATTTTAACATTGGGGGAGGCATTCACAGGTTCAATAAGTAACCACACACCATATCTGATTAGCCGAATAAACATATGTTACATGTTTGGCACACAGAATAGACTGCTGATTAATTACAGTACGCTTAGAGATAATACTAGAAATCACACGATTCGTGGTTCTAAGATAGATCTAATTATCCCTAGATGTGGTCTTCTACTTTCTTCAAGCTGTCACTTCTTTGCTGGCTGGTTCCTATGTTTCTTGAGTATGGCTCTTAGGCTGAGATCCGCTAGAATCAGGGCAATGCTTACTCCTGTAGAAGGGATGGCACAGGACATTAGGACTTCTGAGTGTACCTTGGCTCTACATGTTTGTGTGTCAGTACTACTGATGTTGCATTTGGTCCTGCAAAGCAACTTGCTTTTTTTAGGGGTGGTAGCATGCTTTCTTATCTTGTTGGTTGGAGACTTTGGACATGTGCCCAAATTCATATTCTAAGAGTTCCTGAAGAATGGTTAGTGTACCGGCAAGCAAAATTCGAGTTATCTATCTAAAGGTCTTTCAGCTTTGGCTTCTTCACTATGTCGCGAAGTGTATCTACACTTTCTAAGGATGCTCTGAGATAATCTAGATGAACTTCCATATTATTCCTATTGCGAGGGGGAATTGGTTCAACATCTAGAGTAGAGGTGGCAAAATGGGCGGACCGGGCGGGTACGGGCAACGGGCAAAACGGGCAACGGGCAAAACGGGCACCAGGCAAAATGGGCAACGGGCTAAACAGGCACCGGGCAAAACGGGCAACGCCAAAAACGGTACAAGGGTCAACGGGCAATTAAAATTCGATTTTTTTTTTGCGGGTTTCTTTTTTTTTTTTTTTTTTTTTTTTTTTTTTTTTTTTTTTTTGCGGTTTCGTCCGATTTTTTACGATTTCGTCCGTTTTTTACCATTTCGTCCGTTTTTTTACGCTTTCGCCCGTTTTTTTACGATTTCGTCCGTTTTTTTTACGATTTCGCCCGTTTTTTACGATTTGGTCCGTTTTTTACGATTTCGTCTGTTTTTTTACGATTCGGCCCGTTTTTTTACGATTTAGTCTATTTTTTTACAATTTCGCCTATTTCTTTACAATTTCGTTTTTTTTTTTTTTTTTTTTTTTTTTTATTTTTTTTTTATTTCTTTTTTTTTTTTTTTATTTTTCTTTTTTTTTTTTTTCTTTTATTTTTTTTTTTTTTTTTTATTTTTTTTTGTTCGTTCTTTTCGATTTCGTTCGTTTTTTTTACGGTTTTGTTGTTTGTTATATTTTAGTTCCGGTTTCGTCTGTTTTTTTTATCGATTTCGTCATTTTTTTCAAGTTTCCGTTTGTTTTTTTACGTTTTAGTCCGTCTATTTACGTTTTCATTCGATTTTTACCTTTTTTACGTTTTCATTAGGTTTCGTCAGTTTTTTAATATTTCGTCCGTTTTTTTACGATTTCGTTCGTTTTTTACGATTTCGCCCGTTTTTTTACGATTTCGTCTGTTTTTTTTACGATTTCACCCGTTTTTTTACGGTTTAATCCGATTTTTTACGATTTCGCCCGTCATTTTACGATTTCGTCCGTTTTTTACGATTTCGTCCGTTTTTTACGATTTCGTCTCATTTTTACGATTTTGCCCTTTCTTACGATTTTGTCCGTCTTTTTACGATTTAGTCGATTCTTTTACGATTTCGGCCGTTATTTTACTTTCTCGTCCGCGATTTTACGTTTTCGTTTTCTTTATTCGTTTTCGTCCGTTTTACGTAAAAAGGACAAAACCAGTACGAAAAATGTAAAAAAAATAGACGAAAATTGTAAAAAACGGAGTAACCGGCGAAACGTAAAAGACGTACGGAAACGTAAAATAACGGACGGAAAGGTAAAAAAACAGACGAAAACGTAAAAAACGCACGAAAACGTAAAAAACCTAGACTGTACGTAAAAAACGAACGAAATCGTAAAAAATGGACGAAATCGTAAAAGAACGGACGAAATTGAAAAATCCGGACAAATGTAAATAACGGGCGAAATCAGTAAAAAACGGACGAAATCCCGTAAGAAAGAGGGGCGAAAACGTAAAACAGCCGTAACGTAGAAAAACAGACGGAATCGTAAAAAACGAAAAAAAACGTAAAAAACGGACAAAAACGTAAAAAACTAGACGAAAACGTAAATATACAGACGAAATCGGACGAAAACGTAAAAAAACGGACGAAAACGTAAAAAAACAGACGGAATCGTAAAAAACGGACGAAAACGTAAAAAACTGGACGAAAACACTAAACATACAGACGAAATCGGACGAAAACGTAAAAAACAGACGAAAACGTAAAAAAACGACGAAAACGTAAAAAAAACGAAAGCGTTAAAAAACGGACGAAACGTAAAAAAACGGACGAAACGTAAAAAAAGGACGGCATCGTAAAAAAACGGGCGGAATGTAAAAAAAAACGGATGAAATCGTAAAAATACGGACTAAATTCGTTAAAAAAACAGACGAAAACGAAAAAAACTTGACGACAAAGTGTTGTAATTCAAAAAAATCCATATAAAGTTGCGGCCATATGACCATACTAGCCATCAATTATTATTGATTGGGCAAAAATAGACCATAACTTAAAAGGAAAAAGGGTCTAATGCGCCATACTTAAAAGAAAAAGGGTACATTACGCCATAACTTAAAACAAAAAGGGTCCAGTAGGCCAGAGTAACATATGGGCAAGATTTGCCACCCTTAATACTAGAGATACTTTCTGGTGCAGTTACTTTTAGTTTACAAATGAGTAGTAGTGACACATGGAGTATTCTGTTTTGGCTTTTAGACTTATGTTCATTTTCAATTTTAGGGCGTTGGTCTGTTCTGTATGCTTAGCACGCGTAATCTTGATAGAATCATACAATTCCTTGTAATGCTGCTTAATCTTTGCATTTTCTGCCCTAAAAAGTTCGTTTTGTTCTTGAAGACTATTAACCTCTTCAGTTAATTGTGAGATCTGAAAGTCTCGGCCCCTAAGATCTAGTGGTCGGTCTAGTTCACTACGGGTCTCCTGAAATTGAGAGATTTGCATTTTAGTTTTGAATGACATTGTTTTTCCTTGAGGGAAGCTTTCATTGACCAATCACAAAACGGGGAGTTAAAATCAGGCAGTTCGTTAACGGATGAAGATGGTTTATTCTGAAAACTATCTTTAAGGTTTTGATACTTTAACTGTAAGTTTAGGTGATTTACCTCAAGATTGGAAAACCGGTTTAAAAGATCGTTATAATTATCCTTACGGATATCATCACGTAAATTAGAAAGCTCTACTTCAAGTTCCAGACAACGGGTTTTGACACCTGAGAGCCTTTTGCATTCAGTAAATTCTAAACTACTATTGAGCTCAGAATTTTGAGGCAACATAAAAACACTTCTTTAAGCTAAGCAATCAGCAATTATATTATCATGTTCGAGAAGAAGGTTTCCGTTCTATCGCATCATGTTTCCTATCAACAGTACTTTGTTCTAGTTCAGCTTCCAACTCATCAAAGGCATCACTCATTTCTTTAACTTCTTTTGTTAGAGCCTTTTGAATGCCCTCAAAATGTTCTTGAAGAGTTTTGAAAAATGGAATGACCTCCGTGAGGTAACATGTCTTGGTTTGTTCAAACCCCTTTCCCTTCAGTGATCCCTGTTGGTGTAATTCTCTTTTTACATGTTTTATCAAATTCCGAAACAGTTGTCTAAGTGTAAAAATGTTGATTTTCACTTGACTTTTGGTTGGAAGCACTCTGGGGACAAGCGTTGCAGGTGTATTTGGAGGATACACAGTTAACGCTTTGATGGGTCTGGTGTTCTGCTCTTTGAGAGCTTCAGCTTTCATTTTAACAATATCTTGAGACCAAAATAATTGTTCCGGGGTCAGTTGTTTCTGTGGTGTAAAGGTCGCTAAAAAATTCTCTTTCGAGTAATTAGGCGGTGTGATTTTGACCTTATTATCCACACATTCATTGGTTTTCATTTTATCATGCATTTTCTTCCTAGAAATTTCAGATTGTTCTAGGGTCTCCTCACAGTCACGTACTACGGCCGGTGCATGATTGGGTGTGACAATTACATGACCACTATACAGGGCAGGCTGAACTTGCCTTGCACGATGTAGACATAGGGGATTCTTGTAGCCAATGGCTACCTTATTCACTTCATCATAAAAAGACCTAGGTTTACACATCATGTGAACTGTTTGAATAGACTGGCCTTGTTTGAATAGCTTATCCTCGACCTTATCTTTTAAAGCCTTTAAGTCCAAAAATTCTTCAAGGAATTTGTTTTCTTTCTGATTAAAATCCTTTTTCAAAGATGTAACTTCATCTACCATTAACTTGTTATGTTGGATGGTAGATGCAAGTTGCAATTTAATAGAATGAAGTTCCTTTTTCAAATTTTCTTCCTTAATATTACGGTCACAAATAACTATCCTTAGTTGCTCATCAATCTTTTGTTCCCGTTCAGTTAATTCAAACCTGGCCCGTCTTTCATACAGTTCAACTTGTTCCTTATATGTGGCAAGTTCAGCATTTAACAAGTTATTAGCTACTGTATTCCTAGGTGTATGAGAGACAGATCGGACATCAGAATCATGCAAGTCATTATCTATCATCACATATGCATCATTTGGAACCATAGATGCATTATTCTGTACAACCGGTACTGCGTTGTCCTTTACATACTGATCATAAGAAGTCATATTACTATCACTCGTATAATCAGCATGTGAGTCAACAACGTGGTTTGGTTGAACATCGTCGTGCATCTCGTGTTCCTCATGATGATCACAAACAGCATCTTGATAGTGATCATGAGCTTGTACCTCAGATAAGACTTCCGAATCATAAGACGGACCGGCTTCATCATAAACTGGATCTGCGGATGATAGATTTGCCATGAATAAGGTTTGTGCCGTAGGAGCATCATCAACATCAGAATCATACGCATCACAGTCATCAGCTTGAAACACATTATCCACATTGAGAGCTAAGTCTTGAACAGGTTGCTCATCCACATCTTCATCAATAGCATTGTCCAGTCCACCAGCTAGGAACAATGACTGCTCTTCATCCAAGATTACCCCATTCTCTTGAGCTTGCATTAGCAACATCTTGTCTTTGAAGTATTCGGAGTTCTGTGGACGCTTGGGTTGAGTGCAGTTTCTCGCTATGTGACCTAACCCGTTGCAGTTGTAGCACTTAACCTGCCTAGCTTGACCCGGATTAGCATTCCCCACTCTGTTCTGTGCTCTCCCATAACCAACTGCTCCTGCTCCCCGTGCACTGTTACCCTGTCCTCTGTTCTGTCTACCCTGTACATTCTGAACAATCACCCTGCCGTCTTGTACCGTAGCTTGATTCCTTGGGTTGGAAGAGGTTCTGAGTTGATTGTTTGTTTGAGGAAGGAAAGTTTTGTATGACTGGGTGAGTAAGGCAAGTGTGTTGGTTAGGTTCTCGATTAGGTTTTCAGTTGGAGAAATTCCCAGATCAGATTGTGAGGTGTCAGCAGAATGTGGTTGATGATATGTGTTGGGTGGATTCGTTGATGACTGAGAATGATACTGTTGATGTGAAACATTGGACATCAAGGCAAGAGGATCAACTGTCTGTTGTGTGAGACGTTCCAACATCATCTTGTTCTCGTTGGCATGTGCCTCATGTTGCTTCAGGTAAGCATATAGTTGATCAAAGTTTGAATCTTTCAATCCTTTGTTAAGTTTCACAGCTGTAACAAATCTTCCCCATTCCGGTAGCATGTTATTCACAAACTTTGAGTTCAGCTGAATTTTTGACATTGTCATCTTGATGTTCCGCATGTCATTGATGAGCTTGGCAAACCGAACATAATAGCTGTGAATGGTTTCGCCTTTGTTCTGACGGAAGTGTTCAAAGTCATCATACAGTTGTGATTCACGGTCTTCCTTTGTTAGTTCCGATCCTTCCAAGAGCATCTTCACATTGTCCCATATGTCTTTAGCATCGGTGTAATGATTAATGAGTGAATAGATATCTTTTGGTAGACCTTGAAGTATGATGTTTGTTGCCCGGATGTCTGCATTATACCTGTCCTTCTCCTCTTGTGACAGCTCCGAATAAACACGAGGTCGTTCAGGACCTAGATTGATTGGACCTTCCGTTCCTTCATCAATGATTTCTCGCGTGGTTCCCATCTGAAATGGTCCTTCATCAATTGACTTTAAGATGTTTATCCCATTATCCTTACCCCGACAGTATAGTCTAATACGTTGTTGCCATGAAGCAAAGTCAGCCTTATCAAGCATCGGTGGTCGGGTATCGGAACCGGCACATTGGATGTCCTCTGAAAGATTAGCCATAATGATTACTCGTGATATGATTATGTTGATCGATCAATGATTAGTGATTGTATGTTAAAAGTGATGATTGTTTGATGGATTAGGTGATATGTTGTTTGATTGAGATTTGGTTTGGTTGAGTTAACGTTAACTTAATGTTGATTGAGGTTTTGTCAAAAAGCAGTGAAGTTTTGGGTCAAAACGCAATGAAGAATTATCAAAACGCAATGACAATTCTCAAAACGCAATGAAGAGTCTCGAGTCAAAATGCAATGGAGCCTCTTAAGGTTTTATCAAAAACGCAACGTTGCGATTTGATCAAAACGCAACCAATTAAAAAAATTGGGCAGAATATCCCCTAGTCAAAACGCAACAAAAGTCTTCAAAACGCAACCTGTAGTCAAAACGCAACGACCAAAACGCAACCTCTAGGTCAAAACGCAACGATCAAAACGCAATATGCATCTTTCACCCAAAACGCAACCAAGAATGTCACAGAAGGTCAAAACGCAACGACGAAGATACGAACTTTTTCACCTAAAAACCCTTAAAAATCACCCTTTTGAACGTTTTCACTTGGTTTCTTTTGCACAACTTGGTCCTAGAGAGTTATAACAACTATAAAACACTCACTTTAACATCACAAACATGAGAATCAAAGAGTGTCAAGAATAAAACCATAAACTTTCTAAAACCACACTTTTGATCTAAACTAACCAAGAAAACGCACACACAATCTAGCTAATCATCCCATGTGCTCTGATACCAATTGTAGTATACAAGAGATCATAACACAAGTAATGGATGATGGGTTGGCTAATTAGTCTTAGAGAGAGAAAGTGTCTTTTTAGAGAGAGAAAGTGCAAGTAAACTTATAATCATGAAATGAAAACAACCAACCCCTTCCCATGGGTGGGAAGGGGTATATATACAAGTTATTCTTTCTAACTACGAGCTATGCTATACTAAACGATACACGGGGGTGACCGAGACTTTTTCATAATCCTAACAATCTCCCCCTAAGGGAGGTCACCCCAGAAAATACATTCTGAATTCTAGCATTCTACTGCATTGTCCTTCTGTTTGTAGCTCGTAGTGTTTGATTCTTCAATTTTTGATGTCTTTGTACATTATGTAGTGAACTTTGTGACTTGTCTCTTAGGCTTGTGTGATCTTTGAGCTTTCTTTGAGATCATCTTTCATCTTTGATTTCTTAATCATCCTTGTTAAGTAGCATTGCCTTCATGTGAATTTGTGACCTTCGGACCCGCATGCTCACACTTTTCTTGATCATGAAACTACTTCTCAGAGTTGCGGAAGCTGAGTTGTAGGTCATTCAGTTGTCATGATGTCTTTACATGGGAGCATTAAGAGTGAGCATTGCGTGGTGAATTGACTCTACTGGAACGAGGTGTCTCCATCTCCAATTTTTGCTTGATCCTGTAATAAACCGATTAGCAATAAAGCTTGTGGGCGAATATGGCTTTGTCATTCGCCCGAGTCTGGTTGGATTAACCTCCTGATCCGTGAGGACCGACCTGTGATCAGGTAGATTCATCTTAAGACGAATCTCCTTGACAGGATTTCCAGTATAAGTATCAGATCATCTGATGTGTAACCAACAGAATCTCCATACTTGTCTGTTCTCTGTATCGGAACGTCTCAAAGCAGACAGCACGATAAGAGTGAATCGGTTAGTTACTGTCTTACCGATTAAAGATTCAGATTAACTATTAATCGTCTAAACCTCAACATAGAGATGATCACCGGGAAGGGTCTAAGGTCCATTTGGACAAGCTCTCAAGAACATGATGGGTGGAAAAACCAAAATGAACGTGTTGACACAACTTACTATGGAATTATTTTATTATTATTATTATTATTATCATCTCTCACGTGTTTAATACATTATTTTTTTCTATTATTAGGACTAGGAGTCGCAAATTTTAAATTTGCATGTGACTTGGATAATCTTCTACATTCTATCATCTTTCTATGACTAGCAAATTTTTATGATTTGACATGAGTTGAAATGTTTATTATCGTGCTATTGATTTTGTAATGTTTAGTACTAGAACTACATATTATTGTTACTTGAACTAGTGATTCATGTACTATTGTAGAGTCCCAAATCAATAAACTTAAGAAAAAGAGAAAACTGGAAATCTTCCTGCCTCCAGAAAACGGCCCCCTTATATACCTGGCAGTACCCTAATATATTTGGGACCGCCTGGTGATATGGGACCGCCACCAGAAGGGAAAGAAAATTTTTGAGTTTACCTCTTTTTTTGTATCTTGATCTTACTACCTACATCCTCAAGCTGTCATTTCCCAGATTGACTAAACCATATTTGGCATTCTCTTCTTCCTAAACCATGCTTTGCCACTTTATCCAATCTTTCTCATTATTTAATCACCCAACTTTCATACTTCACCACCATCTTCATCTCCTTCAAATATCTCTTCTTCTTTATCAATGTCTTACTCAAACCACCATTCTAACTTCTCTAGAAAACCAAGGATGTCGGTAGACAAGTATGGAAATGCAAGACATCCACTCCAAAATCATCACCTCCTTCCTAAAATGACTCACCTCCTCTTCCTCTAAGAGTCTACTTACAATCTCCTTCACCACCATCTTACAATCCCTTAAGAGATCAAATGATTAACCAACTCCACAACATTTCTACCATTCTTGATTCACACAATAATCCATCCAATGCCTACATTCATGCACCACCTTCACCACCACCACTATAAATTCATCCCCCTTCTCAGGCTTAAGTTAAATTTCATTCAAGTTGAATTTCACTCAAGTTTTTGTCAATGTTGCAAGTTTTCTAGACACCAATTCCATTCTTTGAGAAATGAAATCAACTTCATTCACTATCTCCTAACCCGTCCCATCCCTCCAACCCATATCCCTCCAAATCATGGTTCACCAACCCCTTCTTTTTTCCTCTTTAATTAATCATTCCTACATGATTAATCTTTCTAAATAATTTCTCTCTTATGTTTTGATTATGGCATCTTCTACCTTTCAAGAATCAACTAGTGTAGATCTATGCCTTTTTATGTCTTTATGATTATCTACTTTCTATTGTAATGATTCATACAAATGTTGTATGAATGTGTCTTAGCTCTTATTAAGATCTAGCTTTTAAATTTTATGTTGAATGTATTAGTTGGATGTGCTAGTGTATGAGTTTCTTGTTGGTTGAATGAAACTCTTCTTTTGTTAAATTGAATACAATGTGTTAACTTGAAAGATATTTGTCTTGCACTTGTACTTCTAACCTTGTTTTGTAGCACACAATCTTCGTAAGATCGATCCCTTGGTGCCCCGAACAAGGGGGAGCACACATTAAGGGGGAGTCTTGATATCGTTGATTTCTTTCTTCCTTCGACAGCTCGACGATCATTCTTTTTGAATTCGACAAAAAGGGGAAGAAATGAAACATAACTCATTTAATAATTTGACATCTTTAATTTTATTTAAAATGAGTTTATATTTTGTCATCATCAAAAAGGGGGAGATTGTTAATACAAATAATGTCTAAAAACGTTATTTATATTTTTCGACCTCTCAACGTTTTGATAATAACAAAATGTAAAAACGTTTACAATAAAAATAAACGTTTACAAATTATCAAATGTAAAATTCCATTTCTAAGATTAGTGATCACTTAAGGTATGAACAAACAAAATAATTAAGCATGATTAGTGATCAAGAAAATATTTTTCTCTTAATCCTCACTTTTAATTCTACAAAAGTATTTTCTCAAAAATACATTTACAAAATATTTTCTAATTAAAAGAAAAGTTTTATTAAAAACTTAAAATTTGAAATTCAAATTTTCCCCTCAAAACGGAAGCTTCTACACCGGATACAACATTCTCCACAAAAAGACAAAAAAGGGAGCGGAGTCTAGTGGCGGCCCCCTTATAGGCCTGGCGGCCCCCTTATATATAAGGGACCGCCGGGACCGCCACCAGATGACCGTTGGGATTCCCTGCCTATAAATACTGCTCCATTCCCAGCAGAAAAATATTCCTCTTTGCACGAAATTTTTTAGTCTTTTCTTTCTCTCTCTAAACCTTCTTTCTCTCACTAAAACTCTTGATCACTAACATACTTAGATCTTGTTTCAAGTGATCTAATCTCTTCTTCTCATCTCTTCCCTCTCATTCAAGTGCAAGAGAAGAACACTCGTATTCGTCAAGAAACGAAGTGTTAATTAGTGATCTCTCCTCTTTTCTTCTAAGTACCAAACCTCTATTGTATTTATCTTGTGTATTTGTGTGATTCGGATATTGTGTAGATCCGATAGTGTAGATCTTGTGAGTGTGTATATCTTGTGAAGTGGTAGATTGGTTCTAGCTAAGATTAGGACTCGACATTTAGCTTAGTGTCGGAAAATAACGTAAGCGACGTGTAAACGGTTTTCTCCGCCTAAAGGGAGCTTGTTGACATAGTGAAATCTCGAGTAGGATACTCGGGGAGTGGAGTAGGGCGAAGAGGTGCTTCGTAGCCAAACCACTATAAAATCTCGGTGTCTTGGTTTGGTTGTTTCTTTCCTTATCTCTTTACATTATTATTGTTGTTATTTAGTTTTCGTTTAAATAGTTATTGCTTGTTCATATTGTGATTTAATTGAACATATAACTCGGATCTATACATTTTTGAATGTAAACTTTTAAACTGTAAACCAAAAGTGTAAACTATTCACCCCCCCTTCTAGTTTCCACAGCCTTTTTGGCTTTGAAATGCTTCACCTCTTCTGAACCATTCAATATCATAATGATCAGTTGTGGTATGAGTTGAGCTACCATAAGCTTCACATCTTTTGAAGGTATGTGGAGGATTTCTTAGATTAATCTATCTCTTTAGAGAGATAATCCTTTTATGACCATTTGTGTCATGATCATAACTTCCACATAATCCACATATGGGATATTATAAACACTCATTAGATAAATGATCTATACATCCACAGTGTATGCAAGGTGGAAAGAAGCATTTTGATAGTATTGGGATTTTAGATATTGATGAAGATCTACCCAGACTTTTGAGATGTTGAGACATGTTCATGGTGGAGATGTATTCAGCATGATCATAGGTTCTGTGATCAGTTCTCTCACACTTTTTACAAAATAGAACTTTATAACAATTTTCAGAGAGATGATTGTTTAAGCCACACAGATCACAACTCTTTTTGATTGTGTTTTGTATTTGTTTTGAAGTGCATTTTGGGAAACCTGTTGTGGTTGATTATTTCTGGAGTAAAATGATTGAGTCTTGCTAAATTGTAATTTTAGGTCGTTTAATTCTTTCATTACAATAGCCAACGGAGGATCATCTTTAATTTTCACACTCTTTAGTTTACCAGCAAGAGCTGAGTTAACTTTTGAAGCTGAAGAGTTTTTGTTACCCTTAGTAGGAGCTAAGGATGGTTCATTTATTATGACACCTTTTAAAGTTTTAGCTTTGATTATGGATTTTGACTTCAAAATTGATTTGATAGTCTTTGGTCTAGAAATAGGTTCATCGCCATCCAACTTCTTCAGTAGAGGAAGAGGGGTGCTACAAACTGAAGAATCATCCGCTGAATCATACTCAGTCGCTGAAGAGTAAGTGACAGCAACTAAAGGATCAGCTGTGTTTCTTTGTGACTCAGGTGGGAGTATCCTACCAGTATCATGATTTGGCAGAATAAAACCTTCAGCTTCAGACAACCAGAGTCTTTCAACATCAAGAATGGACACTTTTGTGTCATCAGCTGAAGATTTTACATATACTAGGTCTTTTTGCCCAGAACTAGAGGGACATTCAGTGAGTTGATCAACTCTCAAAATTCTCTTCTTTTAAGAGGGGATTTGTTCACTGATACACTGATTTACATTATTAGAATTGTTAAGCCATGTTTTAGTGATTGTTGTTAGCTCTTTCAGTTCTGTTCTTAAGTTTTTATTCTCTTTGAGAATCTTAGTGTTTACATGCTGCATGATAAGAAAATCAAGGTCTCTATGTTTTAACAAAAGGTTATTTCTTTGTTTTTCAACATAACTTAGATCAATACACAAATAATTTAGATAGGTTTTTCTATCATCATTATCTTCCATTTCAAGAAGAGTGTGTACCTTTCTCATGGAGATCTTCACCCCCTTCACCATTTCTAGCACTTTCTTTGCTGATAGCATCATTATGTTTAGCTAGTGCCATGAGTACTTTAACCTCCACCATCTCATTGTCATCTGATGACACTTCTTCTTCATCTCATTCATAGGCTTTAGCAATAAGACCTTTTTTCTTAACTATTGCGGCTTTGGAAGCTGAAGCACTCAAACTTAGGAGAGTCAGTTTACCCTTGATTTTGTTGTATTTAGCTTCAAAGTCTTTGGTAGGCCTTAGTTCAGGTTTGTGCTAAGAGGAACTAAGAGGTTTTGGTTAAAAGAGTGATTGATATGAAGGAACTAAAGTTTTTGACCAGCAGTCTCTTACAAAATGACCCTTCTTGCTACATTTGTGACATTCAGTTTGGTCAATTGATTTTGCACTGCTGAACCTTTGAGTACCCTTTAGACTTGACCTCGGGATATCTTCAAGTGAACCTACAAGCAATTCAAGCTATTAAGTATCGAAAGTTTACAAGAAATGATTAAATATATACAAATAACGCCACTGAAAACATGTATAATTTAGGCGTTATCAAATCCCTCCACACTTAGATGTTGCTTGCCCTCAAGCAATCAAAGTGAGAAAATAAGATCATGTATCGTGACGTGGAAAAAATTTGGATTTTACAAGTTTTTATAGGTTTAGATAACTTTTCAGGCATTGACATATAACTAAGCACCTCATATAGGGAGATGTGTTTATTTAGAATTCACTCAGTTCACTCAGATAGGGTTCATGTATTGTGAAGACACTCAATTTGCACAGACATAATCTAGACAACTACCATAGGCTTGTACTTGACAAATAAACCGGACTAAAGGGTGGAGCTTGATACTGATACTGGATAGTAGCATATACAAATCTTCATGTGCCGAAACTTAAGCCTTTATTTCTTTAAACTTATATATATAACATTTTTTTACCATAATAACTAAGGCTTGGCGCATAACTTCTTCTTTCAACATTGACTTTTTTACTTAGGTATTTCAGCAACTTAGCACTAAAGAGAGTGCTTGCAAGAACAAAAACTTGTGGGATTCATAACATGTGATAGGTTTCGGTCTAGGAAATGATGATCAAGCACAAGTTCTAGAGCTTCTAAATTATCGGCTCTCTCAACTATAATTATCAACCAATACCATTGTTCTATAAAAGGCGACAAAACCACATATACACATCCATAACGATGGAATAGATACATGTGATTGCTCATTCCTTAACTCAAACAATCTAAAGGCATCAATTATCTTGGGTACCAAACATGGGTACAAGAATATTCTAAAGGCTTATAAGTCTCACAATTTAGTGGACTGGGTTGTGCTAGCTATAGTGTCAATCCGGGTTGGATTTGCCTTACTAAGAGCATCTTTTAATTTTGAAAGCATATATGTATTAAGATTTTGAAAGTATCAGTTGGAAAAACATGGAGGGATATGATTAATGCTTCCTATTTGGCTCCCCTCCACACTTAAGTTGAACATTGCCCTCAATGTGATAACTGATAATAGAGATAAAATAGGGAAAATTAAGGGAAAACGATACTTCCCGGGGCATAGAGAAATGTATAGTTACGAGAGAGCTATCCTTGAGCATACTTCATTATTTTCCAAATCTTTAAGCTATATTACCTGCATAAAAGTAAACACACAAAAACACACAAAAAGAAAATATTTTTGTTGTTTTTTTTAGAAAATAAATAAAGGATATGAATGGAAGAATAGAGGAGGGACTCCTCCACACTTAAGTGAAGCACGAGTTTCCTCCCTAGAAGCACTTAATTTTTTAGGGAGTCGTTAGCTATACTCGAACTTGGTGAGTCATTCTTTAGGAAAGAAGGAAGTGGCTACTTCCCTTTGGTCATTATAATCTTCTTCTTCATGATATAGTTTGAGTCAATGGCCATTAACAATGAATGTTTTTCCATCTTTTCCATATAATTCAACATATCTGGATGGATACTGGTGTTTTACTATGTATGGTCTTGGCTAGCGTGATCTGAGCTTTGGCTGTTTGAATTTGTACTTTGAGTGAAAGAGCATAACCTTATTTCAGTGTTTAAATTCTTTTCTCATCCTTAGTTTTCTATCATGCCAGACTTTGGTTCTTGCTTTGTATAGACGAGAGTTTTTATAGGCTTGGTGTCTAAGTTCATCGAGTTCGTGTAGCTGAAACATTCTTTTCTCACAAGCAGCGATGAGATATGGATTACAATTCTTCAAGGCCCAATATGCACGATGTTCAATTTCAAATGGTAAATGACGCTTTTTTCCATATATTAGTCTGTAGGGTATGGTACCGGTAGGTGTTTGTAAGCAGTACGAAAAGCCCACAGAGCGTCATCAAGTTTTCTTGACCAAATAGCAGGATTGTCTTTAACAGTCTTTTCAAGAATTCTTTTAAAAGCTATGTTCGTGTTTTCAACTTGACCACTAGTTTGAGGGTGATATTATGTAGAGAAACGATGGTTAACTCTATATCTTTTCATTGTTTTTTCCATTATTTTGTTGCAGAAGTGAGTACCTCGATCGCTAATTAGAGCTTTAGGCATTCCGAAACGGCATAATAGTTTCTTTAAGAAAGTGATAACCACTCGGGCATCATTGGTTGGTAAAGCTTGAGCTTCGGTCCATTTAGATACGTAATCAACAGCGACAAGAATGTATTCAAATTTATGTGATTTTAGAATTGGTCCCATAAAGTCAATACCTCATACATCGAAAATTTCACATGCGAATATTGTTTAAGGGCATCTCATCACGTTTTGATATATTTCCCGTCTTTTGGCATGCTTCGCAAAGGAGAACTGGAGTACGAGCTTCTTTTATGATTGTCAGCCAGTAAAATCCTGAATCTAAGACCTTTTTAGCAGTTACATTTGGTCCATAATGTCCATCGGTTGGTCCGTGGTGACATTGATCTAAAATGGTTCGAGTTTCTGGTCCAGATACACGGCGTCTGATCATACCGTTAGAACATACTTTGAATAGGTAGGGTTCTTCCCAAAAGTAGTGCTTGAGGTCAGAGAAGAATTTGTTCTTTTGTTGGTACGTCATTCCTTTTGGTATAATATCAGCTACCAAGTAGTTTGCAAAGTCTGCGAACCATGGTTCATCTGTGGTGTTAATTTCCATAAGGGGTTCTCCAGGAAAGTTATCATCCACTTCATTGTCATCACTTATTTCTTCATTTTCAATTCAGGACAAGTGGACGGCAACTACATTTTCTATACCTTTTCTATCCTTGATTTCTATGTCAAATTCTTGTAATAGTAGTATCCAACGAATAAGACGGGGTTTTGCGTCTTGTTTCTTAACATATGCTTAAGAGCTGAATGATCAGTGTGAAAAATAGTTTTCGATAGAATAAGATAGGATCTAAATTTGTCAAATGCAAAAACTACAGCCATAAGTTCTTTTTCGATTACAACGTATTTTTGTTGAGCTGGATTAAGAGTTTTGCTTGCGAAGTAGATCGGGTGAAAGTTTTTACCATCTTTTTGACCTAAGACAGATCCAACTGTGAAATCACTTACATCACACATAAGTTCAAACAGAATATTCTAGTTTGGGCTTACGATCACAAGAGCACATGTGAGTTTCTCTTTTAATAACTTGAATGCTTTTTGAGATTCATCATCGAATTCAAACGGAGTATCTTTTTCAAGCAGCTTAGTTAAAGGTCGGGAAATTTTCGAGAAATCTTTAATTAAACATCAGTAAAAACCGGCATGTCCAAGAAAGCTTCTAATACCTTTGATATTAGTAGGGGGTGGAAGTTTTGAGATTATGTCAATTTTTGCTTTGTCGACTTCAAGTCCTGCGCCAGACACCTTGTGTCCAAGCACAATTCATTCTTTGACCATGAAGTGACATTTTTCCTAATTAAGGACAAGATGAGCATCTTTGCAACGCATGAGCATTTTTTTGAGGTTGTTTAAGCATTTGTCGAAAGAGTCTCCAAAGACGGAGAAATTGTCCATGAATACTTCGACGATTCTTCAATCATGTCGTGAAAGATTGCTAACATGCACCTTTGAAATGTAGCTGGGGCATTGCATAGCCCGAAAGGCATTCGCCTATAAGCGTATGTTCCAAAAAGACATGTGAATGTTGTTTTTTCTTGGTCCATAGGATCGATAGGAATTTGAAAATATCCAGAAAAACCATCGAGGAAACAGAAATATTTATTTCCCGCGAGTCTTTCTAACATTTGAACCTTAAACAGCAAAGGAAAATGCTCTTTTGCGGTTGCTTCATTGATTTTACGATAATCGATGCATACTCGCCAACCCATAACGGTTCTTGTTGGAATAAGTTTATCATTTTCGTTGGTGACAACTGTAATACCACCTTTCTTTGGTACACAGTGAATAGGACTAACACAAGGACTATCGACAATCGGATAAATAATACCGGTATCACAGAGTTTCACGATTTCTTTCTTAACAACTTCTTGCATGTTTGGATTTAACCTTCTTTGTTTTTGGATAACTGGTTTCATGTCATCCAAGAGTTGTATCTTGTGTTACAGAATGATAGGCAGATACCAAGAATGTCTGTCGTTTTCCAGGCAAAGGCTTCTTTATGTTTTCTAAGGACAGATACAAGTTTGCTTTTGTTTTGAGTGGAGAGTTTAGATGATATGATTACAGGAAGAAAAGATGGTTCTTCCACGAATACATATTCCAAATTATCAGGAAGATGTTTGAGTTCGAGATCCGTAGGAGGTTCTTTGAGAGATGTTTTAATTTTATAATCGGTGTTGATGGTGATTTTCTTGAATGATGGTTCTTCGGTATTGGATTCAGATTCAGAATTTTCATCGGCAGTCATTGCCATGAATTCATCAAATTTAGAAAAGATTTCTTCTTCGATAAGGGTTCCTTCGATGGAATGGAGGATTTTTCTTCCTTCGTATAGAAGAGCGTCGAAATCTTCTTCTAAGATTTCATCGATGACATCGATACTAAAACATGTATCATCAATCGAGTAAGAGTGTTTCATCGCAGAGTTGATATTAAAGATCATTCATTCAGTCCCAACTCCAAGATTGAGTTGTTTCTGTTTAACTCGAATAACCGCATCAGCAATGTGAAGAAAGGTTCGTCCTAGGATGAGGGGAACTTTGCTATCTTCTTCCATTTCAAGAATAACGAAATCAGCAGGAAAGGTGAATTTACCAACTTCAACGAGCATATTTTCAGCTATTCTAACAGGGTATTGGAATGATCTGTCGGCTAATATTACGCTCATTTTAGTAGGTTTAAGAGTTTCGAGAGATAGTTTTGCATATAAGGAATATGGCATAAGGTTAATGCTGGCACCAAGGTCGGCCAAAGCATTGCATAAGAAGGTTTTGTTGAAATTACATGGAATAAGAAAACTTCCAGGGTCTCTGAGTTTGGGTGGAACTTTATTTTGGATCATTGTTGAACTTTCATCGCTTAAGAAAGCGGCTAAAATTTGTTCGATTTTATGTTTGTTGCTTATGACTTCTTTGAGAAATTTTCTATAGTTAGGCATTCCGGCTAAGACGTCGACAATAGGTACGTTGATTTGGACGGCTCAGATCATGTCAAGGAATTTTCCGTATTGGGCCTCCATTTTTTTTTTCTAAGGCGTTGAGGATATGGAATCTTTGGTTTGTATGGTTTTGGTAACGCTGTTCTTTGACTGGTTTCAGAAGTTGATTTTTTGGTTGTGGTGTAGGTTCATCGTCTTCATCATCACTATCAAAGTTGATAGGGTTTTCAGAATTGTTTTGCTGATCATTCGGGTTATCTGGTGGATCATAGGATTTACCACTTCTTGTAAATACGACATTCACATGCTCATTACGAGATTGCGGGGGTTGGTAAGCTTTAGAGTTGTTACCTCGTGGGTTTGGTTGAGTGTTGCTTGGAAGAGATCGAGAAGGTCGACCAGATTGCTTGTCAGCGAGTCTATCGAACTTAGTTTCGAGGTTTTGGATTGAAGCTTGATGATTTTTGACTACTATTTTGAGTTGAGTTTTAAGGTCCATAAATGTTTCTTTGACAAAAGCGTTGGTTGATTGCTGAGATTTCATGAAATCATTGAATTGTTTTTGAAGGTCATAGGATTTATCATATGTGTTGGATCGGTAGTTGTCTCGATTGTAATCATTTCGTCCGCTTGAACGCCAATTATCGCGATTCGAGTCTCGGTCTCGATAATCATTGTAAAAACGAGTCTTACGGAAAGTTTGCATGAATTTAGCTTCTTCTTCACGGGACATAGGTATGTCATCATCGACAAGATCGGGTGTAGGTTTTTTAGCACGAGATTGGAGTTCTTTGTACTGAGCATCTATTTTTATGGTTATGGCATCCATTCGGGCCATAATTATGTCAGTATCGGTATTACTGCTACCTTCATCGGCGAAAGCAATGGTTTTCTTAAGAGATGATTTGGTTTTTTGGTTTTTTGCCTAGTCGAGCTTGAGTAAGACTTTGTCTTTGAGAAGCTGATAAGCTTGATTTGGTGTTTTATAGAGGAAAATACCACCAGCTGCGGCATTTAGAACTTCTTAAGTTATTTCGTTTAGACCATGATAGAAAATTTTGATAATATTGCCTTTGGACAGATTATGACCATGGCAATTTTGGAGCATTTCCTTCATACGAATCCAAGCATCAGTTAAAGATTCGTTTTCATGTTGAGAAAAGGCTCAGATTTCTCCGAGGAGTCGATCGAAAATAGCTGGGGGAAAGAATCGGCTAATGAAAGCGGTTTGAAGTTCATCTTACGTTTCAATAGTTCCTTTGTTGAGTTCGTCCATCCATGTTTTTGCTTCTCCAGTGAGTGAGAGGGGAAACACCATTAGGCGGACAACTTCATTTTTGATATCTCTGTATTTAAACATATCATAGATTTTGAGAAATTCATGAATGTGTTTATGAGGATCAGTTTTAGTTCTACCATCAAATTGGTTTCCTTGGACAAGGGTCAATGGTTACCTTTAATGGCAAATTCGTTTGCGGTTTCAGTAATAGTGATTGCGGAACCGGGAGTTGGAGCGACAACACGGTCGACAGCCCACATGGGTTCATCATCCATTGGATCGTAATTTCGAAGAATATCAAGAAAGTGACGGAAGTAATTGATGTCAAGAATTGACGGATAGACAAATCTTGGGTGTTGAGGTGGATTGTTTCTTTGATCGTAAGGAACTCTTCTGTTTTGTCAACGAAGTCTTCGATTCAGAGTACGTTCAGGTTCGGGTAATGGTTCAACAAGTTCAGAATTGGAAGCACATGTACGCATCCAAGGGAGAATTTATTTGGGTCAGTTTTCCAGAAAACTGTACGGCGGTTTTTTTTTAAAAAGAGGGAGAATTAAAGTAACTTTCCAGAGTTGACTACAGAACAGCTTAAAAATCCCCGGCAGCGGCGCCAAAAACTTTGATGTGTTTCAAAAGCTTTAAATTTATAATGATTGAAATACTAATTTTTATTATAGGGAAACACACGGGTAAAAGTATAACCCACGTATGTAGTATAATCTTTCTAGGTAAGACCAGGTCATCTACAAGGATTTGAGTAGTGTTTAGATAATCAGAAAGAAAATAAACTTTAACTAGAAAATAACTTTTTGTTTTACCATTGATAATAAAAATAACTACTCGGATAGTTAGAAATAATTTATAAGTATTGGAAATGATTAGACATCGGAGGTGGAACCTTAATTTATAAAAAGGATTTCTCGTCAGAAAACGTTTTCACAAATTAACTTAATTAACTCATGACTTATATTTAGTTAACTAGACCAAATGTGTCACTCAAATAATCCAGTTACGAGTATATCAAAGCTTATTTGTTTATCAATTTACGAAAGTGGATTTCTCGGCACAAACGATAAAGATCATAGACAAATCTTTAAAACCACATAAATCATAACGGGTCTCTCGACCTATATCGATATGATTATATAATTTTAGTTGATAAGCAAAAATGGACAAGATAAGATATAATAGGATTTCAACATAAGCTTGAGATTAAAGGGATCATGATCATACCAAATGCTTATTCATTATCATAACATCACCGATTAGTCATGAGAGATTTAGCCTCTCATGGCTAAGGTGTTCATAACAAAAGTAGATTTAACATAGACTTCCATTATTTCAATAACTAAATTGATAACCATCTTCGTTTTTGATCGTTATATCTTTATTTTTCAAAGGAAGTTGTGTTTTTGGTGTTTTTATGGATGATGGATGAGAGTATGTGTGTGGGATATGATTTGTTTAATGAGAGGAATGATTTGAGAGTGAAAATTCGTTCTTTATTTATAGTCTAATTTTGGGTGAAAAGTGCGGCGCATACAAAAGTTTGTGCAGCGTACACAAAAGTTTGTGCGGCGCACATGGTGATTAAATGCACTAGCATTAAATGTTAATTGAGAAAGTGCGGCGCACAAGAGAATATGTGCGGCGTACTTAGGGTGTAAATGCAGTAGCATTAAAGTCTTCATAAATGCTTCATATCAGATGGGAAGTGCGGCGCACACAAAAGAATGTGCGGCGTACTTGTTGAATTAATGCAATGTTGACTGTCTTTGACTTAAAGGTGAGTGCGGCGCACAAATGGCAAGTGCGGCGTACTTTTGGCACATAGAGCTTGATTGTTGATCTTTTCTTGAATGATGCGTTCTTTAACGTGTAAGTGTTTGATTTTGTTGTATCTAACCTCGGGATGTCTTCTAGTGAACCTGCAAGCAATTTTAGGCTATTAAGTATCGAAAGTTCACGAGAAATGATAAAATATACACAAATAACGCCATAGAAAACATGTATAATTTGGGCGTTATCAAATCCCTCCACACTTAGCTTATTGCTTGCCCTCAAGCAATCGAAGCGAGAAAATAAAATCATTTATCGTGACGTGGAGAAAATTTGGATTTTATAAGAGTTTGCATATTAGGAAACTTTTCAGGCATAGACATATAACATAGCACCTCACATAGGGATAGTGTTTGATTTTTAATTCACTCAGGCCACTCAAATAGGGTTATATTTTTGTGAAGATCACTCAACATGCACAGAGATAATCTAGACAGCTACCATAGGCTTGTACTTAACACATAAACCTGACCGAAGGGCGGAACTTGATACTGGAGTGAATACATTCTTCACGTGCCAAAACATAAGCCTTTATTCCTTTGAACTACACACACACACACACACACACATACACACACACACACACACACACACACACATATATATACACACACAAACCAGACACATCACACTATATAGATATATATATATAAATAGTTAATATATATTTATATATATTTATAATATATATAAATATATATAAATAAAATATTATATAATATATATATAAAAAATATATATATAATGAGACAATATAACCAAGGCTATTGCGACAAACTATGGCACAAAACTTCTTCTTTCAACTTTAACTTAGAACTTATAGCAATTTAGCACTAAAGGGAGTGCTTGCAAGAACAGGGAATTGCGGAATTCATTACATGTGATTTAGGCTTCGGTCTAGTAAATGATGATTAAGCACAAGTTCTAGAGCTTCTAACTTACCGGCTCTCTCAAATATAATGATCAACCAATACCAATGTTCCAGAAAAGGCGACAAAGACCATACGTACACATTCGTAATGACGGAATAAACACATATGACTGCAATCAAACCTTAACTCTAACAAGCTAAAGACATCAATTATCTTGGGTACCAAAGGTGGATACCCAAATATTCTATAGGCTTAGAATTCTCACAATTTAGTGGACTAGGTTGTGCTAGCTATAATGTTAATCCGGTTGGATTTGCCTTACTAAGAGCATTTTTTATATTTTAAAAGCATATATTTTAATTTTAAGATTTTTGAAAGTATCAGTTGGTAAAAAAAATTGACAAGGCAAATATGGAGGGATATGATTAATTTTTCCTATTTGGCTCTCCTCCACACTTAAGTTGAACATTGCCCTCAATGTGATAACTGATAATAGAGATAAAATAGGGAAAATTAAGGGAAAAAGGTACTTCCCGGGGCATATAGATATAGTTGTGAGAGAGCTATCCTTGAGCATACTTCATAATTTTTTATATCTTTAAGCTAAAGTACCTGCATAAATGTAAACAAACAAAAACACACAAAAAGAAAATATTTTTGTTGTTTTTCTTTTTAGAAAATAAATAAAGGATATTAGCGGAAGAATGGAGGAGGGACTCCTCCACACTTGCACGAGTTGTCTCCCGCGAAGCGCTTAATTTTTAAGAAAGTCGTTAGCTAGACTCGTACTTCGGGAGTCATTCTTTGGGGAAGAAGGGAGTTACTGCTTCCCTTGGGTCATTATCTTATTCATGATATAGTTTAAGTCGATGGCCATTGACTATGAACGTCTGTCCATCTTTTCCATAGAGTTCAACATATCCGGATGGATATTGATGTTTCACTACATAAGGTCCTAACCATCGAGATCTGAGTTTTGGTTGTTTAAATTTATACTTCGAGTGAAATATCAGAACTTTGTTTCCTTGTTTGAATTCTTTTCTCATTTTTAATTTTTTGTCGTGCCAGACTTTGGTTTTTTCCTTGTATAGACGAGAGTTTTCATATGCTTGATGTCTAAGTTCATCTAACTCGTGTAACTGAAACATTCTTTTCTCACCAGCAGCGATGGGATCTGGGTTGCAATTCTTCAGAGCCCAGTATGCACGGTGTTCAATTTCAAATGGTAAGTGGTAATTTTTTCCATATATAAGTTTGTAGGGTGTGTTACCGATAGGTGTTTTGTAGGCAGTGCGAAAAGCCCACCGAGCGTCATCAAGTTTTCTTGACCAAATAGCAGGATTGTCTTTAACAGTTTTTTTAAGAATACTTTTAAGAGCTCTGTTCGTGTTTTCAACTTGACCACTGGTTTAAGGATGATATGATGTGGAGAAACGGTGGTTAACTTCATATCTTTTCATTGTTTTTTCTATTATTTTGTTGTAGAAGTGAGTTCCTCTGTCGCTGATTAGAGCTTTGGGCATTCCGAAATGGCAGAATAGTTTCTTTAGAAAAGTTATAACAACTCGGGCATCATTGGTTGGTAAAGCCTGAGCTTCGGCCCATTTAGATACGTAATCAACAACTACAAGAATGTATTCAAACTTATATGATTTTGGGAATGGCCCCATAAAGTCAATACCCCATATATCAAAAACTTCACATACTTGAATGTTGTTTATGTCACACCTCCAAAATCTGGTATGTAGCGGAATGGTAACAATGGGGTGCCACGTCATAGTACAACAAACAATATATAGGAAACGACTTCAAAGAGACGT
This sequence comes from Tanacetum coccineum, assembly GCA_026074375.1. Lineage (NCBI taxonomy): Eukaryota > Viridiplantae > Streptophyta > Magnoliopsida > Asterales > Asteraceae > Tanacetum > Tanacetum coccineum. Next base: position 36,459 of record BQNB010024687.1, read on the forward strand.
TTTAAATAAGTACATTCGATGCATTATAAAATATCAGAGTTTTCACATTAGGTCCCACATACTTAAAAGCGTCATAAATCTCCAACATATATTTGTTACATAAAAGTTTCACGGTTTCAAAAGATGACATAGGTTTTTAAAAGTTAAAGAGTGCATCAAATTTAAAGAAAACACAGAATCCGTCTTCATGATATCCCCGCAGCTCCCCTTCAGAAATCACACCTTAGGACCTAAAATTAAACATGCTAAAAGTCAACACAATGGTTGAGTGAATTCATAGGTTTATCGGTAAGAGAGTGGACCATAAGATTTAAGTAATGGTAGACTATGAAACAAATTCAGTAGTCTAAAACATGTATTATTGCACTAAACTCATGACACCGAAACCTTAACTGTTAGTGCCCCAAAATAAGTATAGGGTGTCTGCCAAACAGCCTACAAGTTCTTTTAAATGTTAAATGCACCATGATCAACTTATGACCAGAAATTCCAGGTGGGGATTATTAGTCCTGATAGATCTATCCACAACACTAGCGCTCATTGCATTAGCAATTAACGGTTCATGATTTGGTAGGGACTTAATTGGCAATGCGGTAACTTAGGCAATAATATTCAGGCAATAATCTGGATAGCATACAATTTAAAACACTTGTGTCCATAGTAAAAACAAGCATGCAATTTCACCCCGTAGAGTTTATAAAACAAGTAGATGGAAAAGGGGCTATGAACTCACCTTGAGTTAATGATAATCCGAATATAACAGAAAATGCGTCACGGTAAAGACCGAATGCAACCTAATTAAATATAGGTCGAATAAGTACGAAGCACCTTGATTAACTAATACCATATATAATTCTATATAGCTACATCACCATCTAATCGTTTTAGTGAAATCATATTTATAAAGTAAAAACGTTTATAAATATCTCTTTAGTAAAAACGACGTAATTTTCTCGTTTTAAGTCCGTTTGGTATGTTTCTTACGTCCACGCTTTCGTATTAAGACGAGTTATCAAAATATTATATTTTCATATTTTTAGTCCCTTGATGAACAGTGATTTTTACTATTCATGACAGTTTATAAATTTATTTTTATAGATTTAGTTATCGTAAAACCCGTAAATGTCGTATCTTATTCGTTTTAACTCCGTTTTTAGTGATTCTTTCGAGTACGTCTTCGTTATTTAAAGTTCTATCATATTAATGATGTTTTCAAAATGTTCATGTCTGATATGAATAGTAACCTTTATAAAAATAGTATTATAAACGTATTTATTATCGTAAACTCGCCTAATTCATAACTCTTTCGTTATTGATTGAAAAATTATGATTTTTATTGTTTTGGATTCCTAAAATTATGTATTATCTGAGAAAAATATGAGATTTTTATTACCATGTTCAAAAGACTAAAAGTTTTTATAAAACACTTTTTAAATTAAACCTTGTAAATCCCGTTTCTCTTTTGTTATAAGTCAGTTTTTCGAGTTCTTTATATGCTTACGATCTTTGTAATATGTTGTATTTAAAAAAAAATCCATGCCTTGGAATTTGAACCAAAACAGCCTCTTATTAATAATTAGGTATTTATATATATAAACTTGTTTTTATTTAGTTTTCAACTTAGTAAATTACCACAAGTCCTCCATAAGTCTTTATGTCTTATGACTTATATATTATAGGGTCCATTAGTCCATATTTTATCTAAGTGTCCATGGTATTAAGTCCTTAACAACACTTTTAAATCATAAACTTTATTAAGTAAACTTTTAATTACTAGTTTATACATATACTTTTTACACTTAAACCACATGGTACAATATTGATATTTCCATCATAACATGATATTAACAACTATATAACATATGAAAAAGTTCATAAAACCATGATCACAAGAAAATCCATTTTAAAAGTATCCTAAATGGTGATGAGCCATATAACATAATATATACTCATAAAATTATAAGGATGAAATGACTAGGGTTTTAGATAACCTTAGGTAATTGAGTAAAGAATGACCAACAAATCACACCCTTATGATTTAAACCTTAGCTTGAAAACCAAGGATGAAAACCGTAGTTTTCTTAAGAAAACCTTAACTTGTTTTTCCTTTGCTTGATTCTTGTAAAGGCTTAACCAAGCCTTTAAACCTACATAGTATGCCTTAGATATGATGTAAGATTACATGTGAATGTTGTAAATAAAATTGTATGGGTGGTTTATGATCTTTAAGTTGGGACGTGGGTATAGAGTGAGAAATAAGAGAGATGAATTTGATTTTTGGTAAATAAGTGTCAAGTGTTTATCTCTTTACTAGAAGTGCAAGTATATGATATAAGGACTAGTCAATGTGATATAACAAAGACCAAAAAGACCAAGAAATGAGAGGGGGGGGGGCAAAACACAAGGAGGGAATTAGGGGAGTACTTGGTCAAAACTACTAGTTATAAGTCTAAGTCTTACTAACACATTGTTGTAAGACTTGGGTGGATCATTTCATGTGAAATTCAGCTAGGATGATAAATATGGTGAAGTTTTATAAAATTTTGAGCATTGGGAATAAAAATAGGTATTTGTTGAAGCGTAGATAGATTTTGGTGCTTTCGAGTATGCCTAAACATAATTTATCGCGAAACGTAAACACTTTACGTAACCGATAAAAAAAATAAAATACAAAAAGTTAATAATTACTTTTGTAAAAATAAAATAGTGCTTGCTTGACGTAAACTTTAATTTGATTGGTGTCCGTTTACGTTAAATGATAATTTTTAGCTTACGCGATTTAACTATATAATAGGAATTAAAAGTAAACGAGTACGAGGCCAAAATAAATAGTGAATTAAATAACATCGTAAATGACCTGAAAATACAAAAATGTTACAGTCTCCTCTGGTTAGAAGAGCCTTGTCCTCATGGCTCAAGTTACGACACTTGGCGAAGGTACAAGTTTAGAGAAGAGGTGCGGATACTTCTTCTGGAACTGATCTTCACGTTCCTAGGTATACTCAGCTCCTTGCCGAGAGTTCCAACGAACTTTGACTAATGGAATTCTTCTTCGCTTTATCTTTTTCACACCTTGTTCCACGATCTCAATAGGCTCTTCGACAAAATGCAGATTTTCATCAATCTCGATCTCTTCCAAAGGCACTTGAACATCTGGCTCAGCCAAGCACTTCTTGAGGTTTGACACATGAAACGTGTCGTGGACACAACTCAGCTCCTGGGGTAACTTCAGTCGATAAGCTACAGGTCCAACACACTCTACTATTTCAAATGGTCCCACATATCGTGGTGCTAGCTTTCCTTTCTTACCAAATCGTACCACTCACTTCCGTGGAGATACCTTAAGTAACACTCGGTCTCTAACTTTGAATTCAAGAGGCTTACGCCTCTTATCATCATAGCTTTTCTGGCGACTTCTTGCTGTTTTCAACCTTCTCTTAATTTGAATAATCTTTTCTATCGTTTCTTGCACAATTTCTGGTCCAATAAGCTGACTTTCTCCCACTTCAGTTCATATCACGAGGGATCTACACTTTCGCCCGTATAGAGCCTCGAATAGTGCACACTTAACGCTCATGTGGTAACTGTTATTATAAGAAAACTCAACCAACGGGAGATGAGTATCCCAACTGCCACCAAAATCCATAACACAAGCTCGTAGCATATCTTTCAGCGTCTGAATAGTACGCTCACTCTGACCATCGGTATCAGGGTGGTAAGCCATACTCATGTGTAGTTTTGTACCCAACGCCTTCTAAAGAGCTTGCCATAAGTGTGACGTGAATCGACCATCACGATCTGAAATGATTGACACCGGCACACCATGTCGAGCTACAATCTCGTTGATATAAATCCTTGCCAGCCTCTCCGTTTTGTAATCTTTACGAATAGGTAGGAAGTGAGCCGACTTGGTCAATCTATCCATAATGACCCAAATCGCATCATACCCACTGCTGCTTCTAGGCAACTTCATAACCAAGTCCATTGTTATCTTCTCCCATTTCCACTCAGGAATTTCTGGTTACTGAAGTAATCCTGAGGGTTTTTGATGTTCGGCTTTAATCTTAGAGCACGTAAGACACCTGCTAACGTACTCAACAACGTCTCTCTTCATACCAGGCCACCAATACAAGTCTCTCATATCATAGTACATCTTATCTGTACCTAGATGTATTGAATATCTAGAAGTATGAGCCTCATCCATGATTAGTTTTCTTATACCACCAACTGATGGAATCCAGATACGATCAAAGAAGTAAATTCCACCATCATCTCGTCATTCAAAGTGCGTTTCTAATCCTCTTAGCCATTCAACTAGGGCTTTAAGATCCTTGGAAGCTTCGCCCTGTGCTTCTAAAATCTTAGTCTTAAGTCCAGAATGTATAATAATAATCATAGCACGTACTCGCCTTGGCTTGAGCCTTTCTTTTCTACTTAAGGCATCTACCACCACATTTGCCTTGCCCGGGTGGCATTTGATCTTACACTCATAGTCACTGAATAGCTCAATCTACTGCCTTTGGCGCATATTTAAATCTTTCTGGTCAAATATGTACTGGAGACTCTTGTGGTCAGTGTAGATAACACTTTTCGTCCCATAAAGATAATGTCTCCAGATTTTAAGGGCGAACACCACTACACCCAATTCTAGGTCGTGGGTGGTATAATTTTTTTCATGCTTCTTCAACTGTCTTGACGCATACGCTATTACTTTGCCCCGCTGCATTAGCACGCACCCAAAACTTTGTTTCGATGCATCACAATAGACCACAAAGTCGTCTGGTCCATCGGGGAGTGCTAACACTGTAGCATTGCATAACTTCTCCTTCAGAATGCGAAAAGCTTCATCTTGTTTATCACCCCACACATATGTCTTATTCTTTTGAGTCAATAGGGTGAGGGGCTTGATGATCTTAGAGAAATTCTCAATAAACCTTCGGTAATAACCCATCAATCCTAGAAATGAACAGATTTCTGTTGATGACTCAGGGGTCTTGCAGTTCTTGACCGACTCAACCTTGCTAGGATCCACGTGGATACCGTCACGGTTGACCACATGTCCTAGGAACTGGACTTCTTGTAACCAAAATTTACATTTTGAAAATTTGGCGTATAACTTCTACTTCTTGAGTAAGTCTAAAATCGTCTTTAGGTGGACTTCATGCTCTTCTTCTGATTTTGAGTAGATTAAGATGTCGTCAATGAACACAATTACGAATTTGTCTAAATACGGTTTGCAGACGCGGTTCATTAAGTCCATAAATATTGCTGGTACGTTTGTCAGCCCAAATGGCATAACTGTGAACTCAAATTGCCCATATCAGGTTCTAAGTGCGGTCTTTGGTATATCTTCTTCTCAAACTCTTAACTGATGATATCCTGAACGAAGATCTATCTTGGAGAAACAATACGCACCTTGTAATTGATCAAACAAGTCATCAATTCTGGGGAGAGGATAATGGTTCTTTATAGTCAACTTATTTAATTCTCTATAGTCAATACACATTCTCATCGCACCGTCTTTCTTTTTGACAAAAAGCATGAGTGCTCCCCATGGAGAATAACTGGGTCGAATGAAGCCCTTCTCTTGAAGCTCCTTTAGCTGGTTCAACAACTCTAACATCTTTGACGGAGCTAATCGGTATGTCGATTTAACAACTGGCAACGCGCCTAGAATCAGATCAATGCGGAATTCTATCTCTCACACAGGAGGTAAACCTGACAGATCATATAGAAATACCTCAGGGAAGTCTCGGACAACCCAAATGTCATCAAGCTTCTTTTTATCAGCCTTGATACACGCAAGTGATCCAGGATCTTTTTCCGGCCTCTCGCCTTGTACTTCAAGAATCTCACCATTCGAAAGAGGAATACGGACAATCTTTTCTTAACAATCTGTAACAGCTTAGTGGTATGACAACCAATCCATGCCAATAATCACATCGAAACTTCCTAGTCGGGTCGAGAGTAGGTCACTTTTGAACACATGATTAAGCAAGACTAAGGTGCAACTACGTAAAACAGTGTTGGTACTAACCACCTTTCCATCTGCTAACTCTACTTCATAACTAGTATTTAAAGTGGTTGGGGCAATATCAATAAAAGGTGTAAACGCAGAAGATATAAAACTCTTCTCAGCACCAGAATCAAAGAGGATACAAGCGTAGTGATCATTAAGAAGAAATGTACCCATGTCCACATTCGGATTCTGCTGCGGATTTTCAACCACCACATAAGCTCTCGCATGAGCTCCCTCATTCTGCTGGTTTCTTCCTTTTGGACACCTGTCCTTGAAATGTCCTTTTTCACCACATCCATAACAAGTCACATCCTATAGAGGGGTAACTCCTGCACCTGGAACCCTAACTCTACAGTCTTTCTCCTGATGACCAGTTCTTTGGCACTTTCGGCACCTTGGAGGGCATTGACCATTATGGTGAGAGTTGCAACGGTTGCACCTTGGTAGATTCCCAACATAATTCCTACCCTCAGCTAGGGCTGCAGCATAGGCCCTGGCAATTTCATGCCTTTTGTTTTGTTGTTGGTGATAGTTGTTTCGGTTGCGGTTGTTGTCGTTGTTGTTGTTGTTGGGGTTATTATTGTTGGTGTTTCTTTGGTGGTCCTCCCATTTCCTTTTATTGCTTTCACCAATTCTAGTAGCCCTACCCTGAACTGCTTGCTCAACCAGTTCACGGGCCATGTTGATGGCATCATGCAGAGTTGTAGGCTTTGAAGAAGTGATATTTCCTTTGATTCTTTTAGGAAACCCACGAACATACCTTTCAATCTTCTTCTTTTTAGTGGGAACTAATTTAGGACACATCAAGGCCAGCTCATGGAAATGATTATTGTATGCCTCGATGTCGCCTCCTTTTAGAGTCAAAGTCTAGAGCTCTTCCTTCATCCTTTGGATTTTGGTTGCTGGGCAGTATTCTGTAGTCATCATCGTCTTGAATTCAGTCCAGGGAATACGGTTAGCATTGACGAGCCCTAGGGTGTGCACATTCCCATTCCACCATGTTAACGCACGACCCTCAAAAGTACTAGCAGCAAACATAACTTTATCTTCTTCAGCACACTTGCAAATTTCAAACACTTGCTCCACCTTCTCTATCCAACGCCTTAAGCCAACAACACCCTCTGTTCCATTAAAATAGTGAGGCTTTCCATTCATAAAATTCTTGTGCGAACAACCCTGGACATTCATAGTTCCTCCAGCATTCCCAATGTTTCCTCCTGAACTTCCAGCACTATCTAAATTAACCCTAGACTTTTCGTATTCTTCAATAGATTTAGCCACACGTTTTTCTACCAACCTCTTAACAGATTTCCTTTTCAATCTTCTGGGTGGCATGATTCTGTTAACAATACAAGTATAAAATCCGGTAAGAATTTTTAAGAGTACGTCGAGTCGAGGTATATGATACTAACGGAGAAAATAAAAATCTTATAGTACTCTCAAACTAATCGGAATGGTTAATATTTATATAATCGACTGATATGAATGAATAGTAATACGGTAGAAGATAAACGTAAGGTATCGAAATTAAACAAAGTATTATATATAAACTATATAATACAATAATGATGATCGAAAAGTAAGTAAGGATCGAGGAATACGCGCGCGAATATTGGTTAAGCGATGAAGGATTTTGTATTTTAAAAATGAAAGAAAAGAAAATCTATAAAATTTTTGGTTATAGACTAGGTTTTGAAAATGACCCAGATCCCTATAACCTTGGCTCTTGATACAAATTTGTGACACCCCCAAAATCTGGTATGTAGCGGAATGGTAACAATGGGGTGCCACGTCATAGTACAACAAACAAGATATAGGAAAAGACTTCAAAGAGACATTTTAAATAAGTACATTCGATGCATTATAAAATATTAGAGTTTTCACATTAGGTCCCACATACTTAAAAGCGTCATAAATCTTCAACATACATTTGTTACACAAATGTTTCACGCTTTCAAAAGATGACATAGGTTTTTAAAAGTTAAAGAGCGCATCGAATTTAAAGAAAACACATAATCCGTCTTCATGATATCCTTGCAGCTCCCCTTCAGAAATGACACCTTAGGACCTGAAATTAAACATGCTAAAAGTCAACATAATGGTTGAGTGAATTCATAGGTTTATCAGTAAGAGAGTGGACCACAAGATTTAAGTAATGGTAGACTATGAAACAAATTCAGTAGTCCAAAACATGTATTATTGCACTAAGCTCATGACACCGAAACCTTAACTGTTAGTGCCCCAAAATAAGTATAGGGTGTCTACCAAACAGCCTACAAATTCTTTTAAATGTTAAATGCACCATGATCAACTTGTGACCAGAAATTCCAGGTGGGGATTGTTAGTCCCGATAGATCTATCCATAACACTAGCTCTCACTACATTAGCAATTAACGGTTCATGATTTGGTAGGGACTTAATTAGCAATGCGGTAACTTACGCAATAATATTCAGGTAATAATCTAGATAACATACAATTTAAAACACTTGTGTCCATAGTAAAAACAAGCATGCAATTTCACCCCGTAGAGTTTGTAAAATGAGTAGATGGAAAAGGGGCTATGAACTCACCTTGAGTTAATGATAATCCGAATATAACAGAAAATGCGTCACGGTAAAGACCGAATGCAACCTAATTAAATATAGGTCGAATAAGTACGAAGCACCTTGATTAACTAATACCATATATAATTCTATATAGCTACATCACCATCTAATCGTTTTAGTGAAATCATATTTATAAAGTAAAAACGTTTATAAATATCTCTTTAGTAAAAACGACGTAATTTTCCCGTTTTAAGTCCGTTTGGTATGTTTCTTACGTCCACGCTTTCGTATTAAGACGAGTTATTAAAATATTACATTTTCATATTTTTAGTCCCCTGATGAACAATGGTTTTTACTATTCATGACAGTTTATAAATTTATTTTTATAAATTTAGTTATCGTAAAACCCGTAAATGTCGTATCTTATTCGTTTTAACTCCGTTTTTAATGATTCATTCGAGTACGTCTTCGTTATTTAAAGTTATATAATATTAATGATGTTTTTAAAATGTTCATGTCTGAGATGAATAGTAACTTTTATAAAAATAGTTTTATAAACGTATTTATTATCGTAAACTCGCCTAATTCATAACTCCTTCGTTATTGATTGAAAAATTTTGATTCTTATTGTTTTGGATTCCTAAAATTATGTATTATTAAAAATATAAGATTTTTATTACCATGTTCAAAAGACTAAAAGTTTTTATAAAACTATATTTATAATACACTTTTTAAATTAAACCTTGTAAATCCCGTTTCTCTTTTGTTATAAGTCGGTTTTTCGAGTTCTTTATATGCTTATGATCTTTGTAATATGTAGTATTTTTATAAAATATAAAATTCATGCCTTGGAATTTGAACCAAAATAGCCTCTTATTGATAATTAGGTATTTATATATATAAAGTTGTTTTTATTTAGTTTTCAACTTAGTAAATTACCACAAGTCCTCCATAAGTCTTTATGTCTTATGACTTATATATTATATAGGGTCCATTAGTCCATATTTTGCCTAAGTGTCCATGGTATTAAGTCCTTAATAACACTTTTAAATCATAAACTTTATTAAGTAAACTTTTAATTACTAGTTTATACATATACTTTTTACACTTAAACCACATGGTACAATACTTATATTTCCATCATAACATGATATTAACAACTATATAGCATATGAAAAAGTTTATAAAACCATGATCACAATAAAATCCATTTTAAAAGTATCCTAAATGGTGATGAGCCATATAACATAATATATACACATAAAATCATAAGGATGAAATGACTAGGGTTTTAGATAACCTTAGGTAATTGAGTAAAGAATGACCAACAAATCACACAATTGTAATTTAAACCTTAGCTTGAAAACCAATGATGAAAACCCTAGTTTTCTTAAGAAAACCTTAACTTGTTTTTCCTTTGCTTGATTCTTGTAAAGGCTTAACCAAGCCTTTAAACCTCCATGGTATGCCTTAGATATGATGTAGGATCACTTGTGAATGTTGTAAATAAAATTATATGGGTGGTTTATGATCTTTAAGTTGGGACGTGGGTATAGAGTGAGAAACAAGAGAGATGAATTTGATTTTTGGTAAATAAAAGTGTCAAGTGTTTATCTCTTTACTAGAAGTGCAAGTATATGATATAAGGACTAGTCAATGTGATATAACAAAGACCTAAGTGTCATCTCTTACTAGTTGTTAGCTTATATATCACATGACTAGTCCATATTACTATTAGGGAGTGGTCAAGGCTTAGCAAAACATGGTGAGGGTTTTTGGGAAGACTAAGTGGTCAAAACAACAAGTCCTGGCTTGGTCTTAATTGCTAGTGTTTGTACATGGTCTGTACTAGTTGATAAATGTATGTGTTTCCTTGTCTCCTAATGTGTAGATTATCCCATAAAAATGTGGGAAGAATTGACTAGCTAAATATCTTGCATAAAAGAAAAATGGAAGTATTACTTGAACTTTTATAAGTTGTAGTTTAATGTAAAGATGTAATACTTGAAAATTGTAAGACTTGGGTGGATCATTTCATGTGAAATTCGGCGAGGATGATAAATATGGTGAAGTTTTATAAAACTTTGAGCATTGAGAATAAAAATAGGTATTTGTTGAAGCGTAGATAAATTTTGGTGGTTTCGAGAATGCCTAAACGTAATTTATCGCGAAACGTAAACACTTTACGTAACCGATAAAAAAATAAAATACAAAAAGTTAATAATTACTTTTGTAAAAATAAAATAGTGCTTGCTTGACGTAAACTTTAATTTGTTTGGTGTCCGTTTACGTTAAATGATAATTTTTAGCTTACGCGATTTAACTATATAATAGGAATTAAAAGTAAACGCGTACGAGACCAAAATAAATAGTGAATTAAATAGCGTCGTAAATGACCTAAAAATACGAAATGTTACAGTTTAAGGGCATCTCATCACGTTTCGATATATTTCCTATCTTTTGGCATGCTTCGTTCTTTGATGATTTTCGGCCAGTAAAAACCTAAATCTATGACCTTTTTCGCAGTTACGTTGGGTCCATAATGTCCACCGATGGGTCCGTGGTGACATTGATCTAGAATGGTTTGAGTTTCTGGTCCAGATATACAGCGTCTGATCATACAGTCAGAACATACTTTGAAAAGGTAAGGTTCTTCCCAAAAGTAATGTTTGAGGTCAGAGAAGAATTTATTCTTTTGTTGATACGTCATCCCTTTTGGTATAATATCACCGACCAAGTAGTTTGCAAAGTCTGAGAACCAAGGTTCATCTTTGGTATTGATTTCCATAAGATTTTCTCCAGGAAAGTTATCATTGACTTTACTGTCATTTCTTGACTCGTCATTTTTAATTCAGGACAAGTGATCAGCAGCAACATTTTCTGTTCCTTTTCTATTCTTGATTTCTATGTCAAATTCCTTCAAGAGTAAGATCCATTGAATAAGGCGTGGTTTAGCATCTTGTTTCTTGAATAAGTGCCTTAGAGCTGAATGATCGGTGTGAACAATAGTCTTTGAGAGAACAAGTTAGGATCTAAATTTGTCAAATGCAAAAACTACAGCTGTAAGCTCTTTTTCGGTTATGGTGTATCTTTGTTGAGCTGGATTAAGGGTTTTGCTTGCGAAGTAGATCGGGTGAAAGTTTTTACCATCTTTTTGACCTAAGACGGATCCTACTTCGAAATCACTAGCATCACACATAAGTTTAAACGGAAGATTCTAGTTTGGGCTTACGATCACAGGAGCACATGTGAGTTTCTTCTTCAATAATTTGAAGGCTTTTTGACATTCATCATCGAATTCAAATGGAGTATCTTTTTCAAGCAGTTTAGTTATAGGTTGGGCTATTTTCGAGAAATCTTTAATGAAACGTCGGTAAAACCGGCATGTCCAAGAAAGCTTCTAACACTTTTGATGTTAGTAGGGGGTGAAAGGTTTGAGATTACATTGATCTTTGCTTTGTCAACTTCAAGTACTGTGCTAGATACCTTGTGTCCAAACACAATTCCTTCTTTGACCATGAAGTGACATTTTTCCCAATTAAGGACAAGATGAGCATCTTCACAACGTTGGAGCATTTTATCAAGGTTGTTTAGGCATGTGTCGAAAGAGTTTCTAAAGACGGAAAAATCATCCATGAATACTTCGACTGATTCTTCGATCATATCGTGAAATATTGCCAACATGCACCTTTAGAATGTGGCAGGAGCATTACATAGACCAAAAAGCATTCGCCTATAATCGTATGTTCCGAAAGGACATGTGAATGTTGTTTTCTCTTGATCATTAGGATCGATATGAATTTGAAAATATCCAGAAAAACCATCGAGGAAATAGAAATATTTATTCCCTACGAGTCTTTCTAACATTTGATCCATAAACGGAAAAGGGAAATGATCTTTTACGGTTGCTCCATTGAGTTTACGATAATCGATGCATACTCGCCAACCCGTAACGGTTCTTGTTAGGATAAGTTCATCGTTTTCGTTTGTGACAACCGTAATACCACCTTTCTTTGGTACACAATGAATATGACTAACCCAAGGACTATCGGCAATTGGATAAATAATATCGGTATCCAAGAGTTTCATGATTTCTTTCTTAACAACTCCTTGCATATTTGGATTCAACCTTCTTTGTTTTTAGACAACAGGTTTCTTGTCATCCAGAAGTTGTATTTTGTGTTTGCAGAATGATGGGCAAATACCAGGAATGTCAGTTGTTTTCCAGGCAAAAGCTTCCTTGTGTTTCTTAAGAATGGATACAAGTTTGTTTTTCTTTTCTTTGGAAAGCTGAGATGATATGATAACAAGAAGAAAAGAGGGCTCTTCCAGAAATACATATTCCAGATAACCAGGAAGGGGTTTAAGTTCCAGATCCATAGGAGGTTCTTCAAGGGAGGTCTTGATTTTATAATTTGTGTTGATGGTGATTTTTTGAATGGTGGTTCTTCGATATCGGATTCAAAGTTCTCATCGGCAGTCATTGCCATGAATTCATCGAATTCAGCAAAGATTTCTTTTTCGAGAATGGTTCCTTCGATGGAATGGAGAATTTTACTACCTTCGTCTAGAAGAGCATCGAAATCTTCTTCTAAGATTTCATCAATCACATCGATACCGAAACAGGTATCATCATTTGAATAAGAGTGTTTCATTTCGGAATCGATATTGAAGATCATTCGTTCAGTTTCAACTCCAATATTAAGTTATTTCTGTTTAACTCGGATAACTGCATCAGCAGTGTGAAGAAATGGTCGTCCCAAGATGAGGGGAACTTTACTATCTTCTTCCATTTTGAGAATAACGAAATCGGCAAGAAAGGTGAATTTACCAACTTCGACGAGCATATTTTCAGCTATTCCAACAGGGTATTAGAATGATCTGCCGGCTAATCTCATGCTCATTTTAGTAGGTTTAAGAGTTTCGAGAGAGAGTTTGACATATAAGAAATATGGCATAAGGTTAATGCTAGCACCAAGATCGGCTAACGCATTACAGGAGAAGGTTTTGTTGAAATTACATGGAATAAGGAAACTTTTGGGATCTCCAAGTTTTGGTGGAACTTTATTTTGGATCGTTGTTGAGATTTCATCGCTTAAGAAAGCGGCAAAAATTTGTTCAATTTTATGCTTGTTGCTTATTAGTTCCTTGAGAAATTTTCCATAGTTAGGCATTCCGGCTAAGACGTCGATAAAAGGTACATTTATTCGAATGGCGCGGATCATGTCAAGGAATTTTCGGTATTGGGATTCCATTTTTCTTTCCTTAGACGTTGAGGATACGAGATTTTTGGTTTGTATGGTTTGGGTAACGGAGTTTCTTTAACTGGTTTTGGATTTTGAGTTTTTGGTTATGGTGTAGGTTCTTCGTCTTCATCATCGCTATCGCAATTGATAGGGGTTTCATAATCATTTTGTTGATCATTTGGGTTAACTGGTAGGTTATAAGAATTACCACTTCTTGTGAATACGACATTCACATGCTCATTGCGAGATTGAGGTGGTTGATAGGCTTTGGAATTATGCCCTTTTGGATTTGGTTTTGTGTTACTTGGAAGAGATCCAGAAGGTCGACCAGATTGCTTGTCAGCAAGTCTGTCGAACTTAGTTTCAAGGTTCTAGATTGAAGCTTGATGATTGTTTTCTACTGTTTTGAGTTGAGTTTTGAGATCCATGAACGTTTCTTTGACAAAAGCGTTGGTTGATTGTTGAGATTTCATGAAATCATTGAATTGTTTCTGAAGATCATACGGTTTATCATGAGGTGAAAAAGAAAGGCTGTGGGCTTTTTAAAACTGTGGCTAAGAGGACTTGGTGATTTTTGACTCACCAAAGTCAAAAGACAAAGAAGGTTTTACAGCTTCTTAACACACTCAAAACACTTACCTTTTGATACTTAAACTCACACTCACAAGTGCTTAACCAAAAATCTCACAGTTTCAGAAAGGTTTTACAAACCTTTGAAAAACAATTTTCCAACCTAAAGTCTTCTAAAAACAGTTTAAACAAGCTTGTAGATCTAAGCTAAATCTATTTTAATGACCATAACCCAAAGTCAAAACCATTTTGACCCGTTTAAGTTGGCCAAACACACCTATTTCTAAACTTTCCCCCCCCCCCAACATTAAGTGACACTTAAAATCTAATTTTAAAACTAAATCTCCTAAAACCTTTTAGCTACTCTTACTTATACTAAACTAATAAAGCTATTTGAACTTTTAAATGCCTAGCTTATTAGTGATAATAAGCTAGTTTCTCTACTAGCTTTTTAGTACTCAATTAGAGAATGAAAAGATAATGAATTCTAAATGAACTTTTTACTAAAACAGCTTAAATCAATTAAAACTATAAACTAACTAGACACAATGAAACAGGTTTAAGCTCTAACTCAACTAAGTAATAAGCAAAATGTAATAAGCTATAAAGGCTAAATTGAAATTCAGAATATGAAACCTGAGATTTGTAGAATCTTCTTCACCTAGACATCCAAGAGTAGAGTCTAGGTGATCCTAAATGGCACCTTGCCTCTAAACCCGAACTTTAAGCTCAATAAGCTGAATTTGAGCTTATTTATCCTTTGATCCTCCAAATTGAACTCTCAACACCTCAAGTCATCATTATTTGATTCAAATTGATGAAACTTAGTAAAGTAATGAATATTAACAGAATTTTAACTAAATTTATGAGCTTTGTGACCATAATAACTCAAAGAGCTTATTTAGAGAGCTTATTTGCTGAAAATCACTTCATTGAAATAAAAGAACACCAAGAATCTTATAAACTGAATTATTGCTAAAATTGATGAAGTACAAGAGAAAGAACAATAGTAAAAAGAGCTTAAAAGCTATTTTTAAAAAAACTTGAGAAAAATGCTTAAAATTACAAAAAAACTAACAAACTGAAATTAAAACTTTCTTTCAATCTTCTGTCTTCTACTTCTTTTATAGAAGAGTTCTTGTGTTAGTTGTGTGAGGGGGGTAAGCAAACGAATCCTAGCCCTTCAATTTCATCAAAGATCAATCTTGGTCGTCGAAAAATGCTTGGGGAGATGTGGGAATATGCCAACTTGGCAATCTCACAGCTGGGAAAGTTAGTGGAGGAGGGGGGAGGTGAGTATCCATGGTGGTGGAGAAGAAACACAGGGTAAAAAGAGGTTAACACACCCGTGAGTTGTGTTTTAGGGGGGAAAACCTTGGCGGGAAAAGAAGTTGTATCAAAAGAGGGTTATAACAGAGTGTGGGTTTGAGAATTTGGCAAAATGGTCCTGAAGGTATAACTTTTCATTGCACACCGTAGGACCTTGTGGTTATATAAACTTTTGGGGACTAGCAAAACAAGTCCCCAAGAGTTATATAACCCTTTGCACGAGCCGTCTCTTGTGATACAAAGTACTAAGACTTTGACAGTTTTTCCCTGTGTTTTTTTTAACTTAGGTAAGTATATTTACAGCTGATGAGGTGCTATAATTCTTTGCTGAATTGACAGTTTGGCCCTTCTCTTCTTTTCTCCTCTTTTCATTTATAAATATAGGTTTAGGGGTTTGGAAATTTCAACCCTTAAACTTATATTACCCATCACATGTGACTTTTGATTTGTCGGGGTGACTTTAACTTTTGACCATTTTGACTTTTTCTGTTGCTTTTTGACTTGATTGACTTTTCGGCTTCGATTTGGCTTTGCTTTCAATCAGTCTTTTCCATTCCGAGTCCGGTTTTGTCGTTTGGCTTGTTTTTTCTTTTCGTCTTTTTCCCTTAATATCCGTTGCTGCACAATACAATTAGCAAAACAAGCATATATTTGGCATTTTAAGTCCGTTTTTGGTTATTTTAGCTCGTTTTTAAAGGTAAAAAGTATGTGTAATTAAGCACATACCAAAATCCCCCATACTAAGGTATTGCCGTGTCCTCACGCAATGTTATGAAGTAAACATTTACGAAAACTAAGAATCTCAATCTCCTCGACTAATAACTTTGAAAAGAGTCGCAAAGTGTTTGTCCAGGTAAACTAAAGACTCACAAATCGTTACAATCCTGTTTTCACCATATTTTTATTTGTACACTAACATCCCTAATATTTTTTGGATTTCTTTTTCTTTCATCGTCATCCTGTTTGACTTTCCTTTATTATATAACAATTCTGGGAGCATGAAATAGAAGCCCATAGAAATATTCTACGATGTCCTGACGGAATAATTCATTCGTCCCAATTTTTTTCACTAGTTTCCAAACCCAAGCAATTAAACAGGTCATTGTTATAAATCTAAATGCTAAGCACTCATACTTGTGACTTGTGAACTTTTAACTCCCAACAATATTGTATGATCTAAATGTTGTGTGCTCAAGTCCAACTCAACCATAATCAACTATTTTCCATAGTCGTAGATTCAAGATGAATCAAGACTCAAAGCAACCAACTTATTTGGATCCTTGTAACTTGATTAAAGACGAATTTTAACTGTAGAGACGTTTTGCAAACAATCTTCATCCATATAAATCAAGTTCTTAGAAGCTAGAATGCTTGCTTAGTTTGAACACCTACCTAGGCCTCGCTCCCTAGTAGATATCACAACCGACACCGAATGTTCTTAGTGTTGAAAAACCCACCCCTTGCTAGCTAGTGGGAAATCACATCAAGACATCTTCCTTCCCTAATATGGCTAAGGATTTGTGTCTTAGTATGAACCCTCACCTAGACCTCGCTTCCTGGGAATATCACAACTCACAGTAAACCAAATCCTTAAGAATTAAAGAAGTCCTTAGTTTTGAACCCCCACCTCGTGTAGCGGAGTGGGAATATCACGACACAACAAAAAAATCTTTTACTTGCTCCATATAATCAAATGTATCTTCATTGGCAAATTTATATTCATTATAGCATTTTTGCATTCATGACTTCAATTCATGCTTCTTTTGGCTTTAAAACTTTCGAATTATTAAGAACAGACAAAAATCGTCGCTTAAAGAATCAAGTTACAAATTTTGAAGCTTTTTCTAAAAAACATCGATTGACTTAGTTTGAAACTGATTGAGCACGTATTGGATTAGGTGAATTAGAAGCTAATGGAGAAAAAGCCACAGTTACTCATATAAGTTTTTTTTGTTCAACACATAAACTATATTTTAACTCCTATCCCGTCTTGTCTTCACCTTATTAAAATTCGAAGCAATCGAATTCGTGAAAGCTTAGCCTACAAGCGATAAGTTGAGGAACTAGCTAGGGCTCAACACGCCCGATCGAGTCAAAAATTATTCTCATTCTACCCATTAGGAAAGTCAAAACTGTGACAAAACACTTATTTTATTTTTGAAAATTTTTTTTTTTCATTTTTTTGGTATTTTTGCAAAAATTTGGTGGTAAAAACGGGATTACGTGATAACAACGACTGCAGGCAAAAATCAAATCGAAGATCCCCCCCATACTAGAACTAAACATCGTCCTCGATGTTTCAAAGGGGTTCCTACGTAAATCTAAGGCCGTTTATGAAGTGTGCCAAAAGATAAAACGTTAGTCGATTAGATTTGGATACTGGATTCCCAAACTGAAGCTGAGGATGTGAAACTCATGTGGATACTACAAGCAAGAGAGTCTTCACAATCCGGGAAATCCTGGACATACAATACAAAGCACACAAAACATGGACAAAACACGGGTAATGGAAAATGAAAGCCTTCTCACACAAAAACACTTATTTATTACATACTACTGATAAGCATGGGGTGCCTCCCACGAAGCGCCTTGTTTTTGTTAACCGAGTCACAAGCTTGACTCGACCCCGAATTCATTGGTCCATGGGGAAGCAAGTGGAAGATAAAATCATCATACGGCACTTTCCCACTTCAAGTGGTTTGGATAAACATTGAATTTCATGAAAGTTCCACTCCGATGAGATACATCCGGCATAAAAGAATGATACATGGAAATGCCGGGGTCAAAAATGGTATCTTCATTCCTGGTGGAGAGAAGATATGGAGGGGGACAATTAACAGAACTATCTGAGAATAGGCAAGAAAGATCCTACAACATAAGCGAAGTGATGAAGATGGTCTTCTCTAATGGTACATTCACATTAGTCGTAGAAGCATTCTTACGAATCCCGAGGTCAATAGAAGTCAAATCTCCCGGATCGGGATCAATCTTAAATTTGAAACATTCAAGATTCGGAAGAGACATGATGTGAGTGAGTTCATCGGCGAACTCCTCATGATTAAAGTCACTCCTATCGGCAGGAGGAAACTGATCATTCGAAAGATCAAAGATAAACGAATCATATTGAGAAAAATCAACATGAGTAGTGGTACTGCCACTACTCCTCTCTTTAAAATGATCGTTATAATGTAAGAAAGCTATAATCAGGAAGAGATAACTCCGAATGAGTAGTGGACTGCACTAACTAATCCCTCTTACTAGATTAAATCGGAAAGTTTCAGGATTCGGAATAGAATTATCAAAGGTGTTAGCCTCCTCCAAGAAAAGATTAGGAAATGTGGAGGTAGACTTGATCACAACTTCGGAAGATGGAGGTGGGATATACTCTTAATGCATGAATCCTTAAGTAACAATAAGAAGATTGACATTACAAAACATTTTTCACGAAGGATATCGTCTTTGATTGTTAAAAGAATGTCATCATCAATCCTTCCAACTTCCGGATCAACAATCTCCACCACCTCTAAGCTGACGATCTCAACATCGGGAGGTGATGCATCGACATAATCGATGTTCTCATAAGAATCGTCATCACTCGAAGTAGAATCATCATTGTAATCGATGATAGTCTCAGAATGTTCTTTGAAAGCTTCAAGAGAGGTAGGATTGTTACAAAGAGGCACATCACACACATTGTCAGGAATACCCTCTGACTTAACTTTGGATTGGATAAAGTTTGCTCACACTAGACTTTATTTACTTCATTCCGATTCCGTTTCCGGAATAGTGTCAAGATGCTCGTCCCCCATACTTAGAGAGTTATCGGGTTCCTCGATTGGTAAGACGGGTGTGATTGCAATGGTATTGTCTTCGTCATCATCATAGCAAATGGGAATCTTCCAATATTGATCTTCAGCCGCTTGTTCTTCCGCGATTCGCTTTTCTTCTTCCTTCTTTTGTATAACTTGATCAACCAAATCACGTAAGGTTGTCATTTGTTCCATAAGCTTATTTTGAGAATTGAGAAGGTCATTTTGAGATTTGAAGATTGGATGATTGACGGTATATTGCGGGGGTTGAACTTGGTCAAAACCAAAAGAATTATGATCATAGCAAAGAATTTTTTGCTCATGAAATAGTCTTCATTCATTGGTTGACATTGGAAAGTTTCATGAGGACCCCCGCAATTTTCACAACAAAGATATTGTTGTGGAAAACTCGGTGAAGTTTGTGGAAAATAATCAAAGTTTTGATTGACACATGGTCCTAGATGGGGGGGGGGTTAGAACGAGAAACGGACTTGAGGTGGAACAATACGTACTGTAATGAGAAATCGTTCCCACATAACTCACGAGAGTATGTACGTATTGTGGTTGTGGAGGATGGTTTGCAACACTTGGAGAATCGTTAGAAGAGTACGGAATTGAAACATTGATTTGTGTTCCATTTTTCAATTACATAAAAAACAAACTCCATCGAATTCATTGCAACACATTTTGCATTTACGAAACAACATTGTTTGTTGCATAACTTTGCTAAGTTTGTAGGGGCTCATCAATGGTTTGATTTTTGCATGGTTCCGAATTAGAGGTAATCGGAACTCCGGAGGGCAATTAATAACCGTAATGAGCACCATTCCCCACAGATTACAAGTGCATTTTCGACAAAAGATTCCATCTAACGAATCACACGCCCTCGTGACAAACAATGCAATGTGTGGAGGAATTGGTGAGAATTTTCACCGGGGATCCTGATTAACAACGAATGGCCCTCAGATAGCATTAACAACGTTGGTATTGTCGTCGGAAGACTCTGAAGTTCTTGGAAGATCTGACGGACTTCCTCGATAATGTCTTTGTATTAGAGCACATCTTTGACAATGAAAACCATGAATTGGGTCCCCCACAATTGAGACTAGATTTTCATTTTAAAGGACGTTGAGACGAGTCCGGGTAATGAACAAGAATCTGTCTCCCAAGACTCCCTTTCGAACAACCACAGTTTGAAGTGTACAAACTTCCACAAGACGAGCATTCTTTAATCGCGTAAATTGGATTCAAACGATAATCGAATGACGTCATAAGAATTAAACATGAAGATGGATAAGAAAAGAATTAATTGATACGAAGAAAAAGAAGATTATTTTTGGTTTTTCCATTAATTCACAATTTATTTTAACGGAAACAAAATTGATAAGATAACTTAAACCTGATAATCTACTTACTTCACGGTAGCTCTCAAAAAGATATACTCCCAGTAGCGAGGAGTGGAAATAAGCGCGAAGCTTATTCTCCTTCGGTCGAATTTCCCTCGAACAACCTCCACCTTATACCCCACTTTATAGTTTGATTAACTTTCAAGTGAGCCGTAACGTCTAAGAGACACAAAAGGCAAGTTTAAATCTTTTGTTCGAATGGGAACCAACGAATTCACACCGGAACTTATTATGAAAATACCTCAGTTGAATATTAATTTTTGGTATTTTACCAATTTTGGAATTTTTATTTTCCTTTTTTATTGGGACAATGTTTTTATGGTTTTTGTTTTTTCTTTGGTTTTTTATCTGATAATTATACTAAAAAGAAATGAAAAATATTTTTTGTACTTTTTATATTTTTAATAAATAAAAGAAATATTCACAGTTTTCAAACACAATTGATCAAACTTACGATAGTATGCTTCAACATCCCACTCCCCGGCAACGGCGCCAAAAATTGATTGGTGAAGTTTACACTGTATATATATATAATATATAATAAAATATAAAAATATATAAATAACGTATAAAAATCAACAATCAATAAAACCGAGAAGTAGTATAGAATGTTCCCGAGTCCCGGTCCCGTTAACCCCAAACGAGGCTGGAATGGAAAATCGATACAGTCGAAGATTTGAGTTTGAAGGAAGGAATTGATTTGAGAAGTTGAAAAAGTCAAATTATATAACAACAAACAAAAACGTTTAAGAAAAACCTAAAAATTGTGAATTTAAGCTAAAAAACGAAAGCACGAATCCCGAACAAAGGGGGAAAAACCTAAAATCTTTAAAAATAACCCTACGGAGAATTTTTCACTTCTAAACTACTCTAATGAACTAAATAACGAAGAATGAAAAAGACTAGACCGAAAACGGAGTTCGTTTGACCCAAAAACGAGTCAATACATAATCCCCTACCCGGACCCGCGTTCTTTAAAAGATGAAAAGTTGTAAAAATGACCCTAAACGAAAATTTCTATATTTTCCTACAAACTAGATGATAAAAGAAAATTTTCTAAAAAAGCAAAATATTTTTTTGATAATTTTTGTATTTTTTTATGATAAAAAACTTTAACAAATTAAATTATAAAAAATATTAAAAGACTACGAAAAATTCTGAAATTTTTTTACAAAATACTAGATGCTAAAACAGTCCTAAGAAAAATAAGAAACCAAAATAAGCTAAAGAAATAAGCTTCGAATAAGCTTATACAGCTTATTAGCTGTTTTGGCCAAAACACCTTTAAATATACAAGCCCTTGAGTCTTTAACGAAAAAGACCCAAGGGCGCAGTGGTAAGAGTGGTGTTATAAAGGGGGATGTATCGCTTGGTCCCGGGTTCGAGTCTTGCTCACCCGGGCCAAGTGTCTTCCCCTTTTTTTTTTTTTCTAAAGTCTAGGGTAGAAAAGGTAAAAAACGAAACTAAAGGGTAGGCGGGCAAAGTATCTAGAATTTACACTACAATGAAAACGGGTACCCTTTAACTTTGAGAAAACTACAAAACAGTCCCTACGCGTATGGCTTAATTTTGGCTTTTAAAACAAGATAAAATCAGCAAAAACTCAAAACTACAAACTTATTAAGGAGCTTATACTAAACAACATTAACAAAGACACTTTCTACTTTTGTCTACTTAATAAGCTAGAAAATAAGCTCTAAAAGCTTAAAAAGGCTAAAAAAAACTTAAAGTTATAGGACAACTAAGCTAGGAAAAGGTAAGTAAGCTCACAACCTAACTAGACTAACTTAAAAAGCTACTAGGAAACAATTTGAGCTTATGGAATAAGCTCAATAAGCCAAAATCAAAAATAGGTGATCCTACACCTAAGGCATTCAAAAACAGTCAAAGTGCTAGTTTGGGCTTAGAAATAAGCCAACAAATAAGCTAACTAAAGTCTGAAACTTTGAGGACTTATACAAGAGCTTATAAGCTCTTGAAATAAGCCAAAAACTTGGGCTTAAATACACTAAAAGACAAAGAAAAAGGGCTTACAATCTCCCCTTTTGCACCAGGGGAGATTTAAGCTAAACTTAAGGGGCTTATTTGACAGCTTAAAATAAGCTGTCAAATAAGCTCAAATTGAAAAGAAAACTAAAAACAGATAAAGTGCCCTAGCTTATGGACTTGTGCAACAAGTTTTGAGCTTAAAAAAAAAGTTTTACTTGCTGAATTCTGTGGGTAAAAAAAAGGCTTTTGTCTTTTTTAAAACTGTTACAAAAAGGGACTTGGGTGTTTTTGACTTACCAAGTCAAATGACCCCAATGTGTGTTAATAGCCTGTGTTACACACAAAATAACTCACTCTTTTTAATACTCAACTCAAACATACAAGTGCTTAACTAAATAAGCACTTGTGATGTATGTAAAAAGTCACAGTTTCAAAATTGGTTTTAGAAAACCTTGGAAAACAATTTTTAAACCTTGGAACTCTTAAAAACAGCTTAATACAAGATTAAAACTTAAGCTTAATCAAGCCAAGTTACCTCAACCCATGCCAAGACTTGTTTTGACCCATTTTAAGGCTTATGCCAAACACTACTTAAGCCAAACTGTCCCACACTATTTGAAATTAAAACTGATTTAAAAACTAATTCTGTTAAAACTTTTTAGCTACTCTCACTAAAACTAACCTAAGTAAGCTAGTTGAACTTTAAAAATCCTAGCTTATTAGGAAGATTAAGCTAGTTTCTCTCCTAGCTTACTACACTAAAAATGACAGAATTGAGTATTTAGGTTCTTAATGCACTAAAACTAAAACAACTTAAGACATTTGAATCTCTAAGCTAGCTAAACAAATTTAGACAAGCTTAAGGACAAAAAGAACAATAGAATAAGCTGTTTGATTAAGCTATCAAATCTAAAGGTACAATGAAATCAAGAAAATGAAACCTGAAATTTGTGTTGTCTCAGAACCAAGCCACTCTTGTAGAGTGGGTGGCTTAAAAAATACACCTAAGTGGCTCCCTAGCCTCTAAACCTTGAGCAATAAGCTCAATAAGCTTATATTAGCTTATTT